>JAVYIG010012718.1:0-51786 GCA_035222895.1 Strongylocentrotus droebachiensis
GCCTTGTTCGTCGACGGGCATAACACATTTTTTGTTCGTAAAGACTGGGCTTTTGCCTTTTCTGTGAAAAAATACTTCACCTGTCAAAATCATTACAATTATTTTGATTCACTTTGTTCGCGTACATGAATTTTGATGTTGGAAAAAGCTGACGTAGATCCAATTTTAAAGGGGCGTTCACACCTACAAAAAAAAGCAAGATTTCAAAGTCAATTTTTGCTTCGCGATCCAATTCGCAGTAAGCCTTGCGATGTTTTAAAATAATCGCGATAGTTTCCCGGGCGCTGTTCGTGTGACTGGTAATAAGAATAAAAAATCGATTTATTTACTCCAAAGATTCAAAACGATACATCGTCGATATTCACGAAAGCGCAGTTCGACGTTCTTGCCGTCGAACGAGAATTCTCCTTGTGTGTAAATGATCCCCGAAAAATAAAATCAAACTTTGCAGCGCGATTCAATTCGCACTAAATGTACATGTGTAAACGGTCGAATCTTTCTTTGCATCGCAATCCAAATCGCACTAATAGGGACTTTTAGATTTGCACGTTTACAGCTTTGACTGCAACGTGTGACGTCATTTTAAGGCACTGCGCATGCGTCACGTCGTCTCAGTCGGCGATCGAGAATGCGTCAACCTTGATTTTCCTAAATCTAGTACGGTACTAGTATATGCCGCGTGCGCATAAAATATACAGTACCTCAGGTAGACAAAGGAACATCCCTTCCCTGCTATTATGTAAAAATGTGTAGAACAAGTGTCACATGCATATTCACCTGCTCTACACATTTTTACATAATAGCAGTGAAGGGATGTTCTACCACAGCAATAGGCCATTTTCGTAATGTAACCAAATTTAATGCAAGTGTCACATGCATATTCACCTGCTCTACACATTTTTACATAATAGCAGTGAGTTCTACCACAGCAATAGGCCATTTTCGTAATGTAACCAAATTTAATGCATAGGTCTTTGTGAAGCGCCTCAATACAAACTATTTCATTCACCTGATAAGAATAATAGTATTTCAATAGACAGAATCCTAACTGCATACATTAGTTGTTGCCACGTTGGACAAACATTATGGCTTGACCTACCTAGCAACACTTAATATATGCAGTTGCATTCTGACTATTGAAATACTACTATTCCTATCAGGTGAATGAAATAATTTGTATTGAGGCACTTCACAAAGACCTATGCATTAAATTTGGTTACATTAAGAAAATGGCCTATTGTTGAGGGTAGAATGAGGAACTGTATATTTTGTCCTCTTTCTTTGTCTGTCATGTAATTCATAGTGTTACTTCCTGCATGCATGTATATTGTCGAGTGCAATCTAAAAGATTTCTAATTGTAGTCAACATGGGCAGTTGAGTACGTTGACACGCATGATCAGTCGCCGTACGTCGTGTTCTCGTCTACTCAATCTAAAAGTCCCTAATGGTTATGTGTCAACGGGCCTATTGTCTGGATAAAACGTGTTTTATTGAGAGAGTTCAAACAATCAAGAAAAGTGTGGTAAACTACTCAATAAGCGGTGTCACACAGACGAATCACCACCCATCTTGAATAAACAATTTTTCATGCTAGGAAACCCTGAGCATAATTTAAGAGTATAAGATAGTAAGAGTTTTTTTTTCTCCATATTTTTCCCTCCACAGGGATTTTATTGATTTTCATTTGAAACAAATTAACAAATATATATTCAAGGTAATTTACATTTATAACATAAATAAAATTGGCTTCTCAAAAGTATTGTTGAACTGTTGAGTTAACAGAAAACTAACACATCTTCAATAATTCATTTCTGATATTCATGGAAAGAAAAAAAAATACAGAAAAATATCATTTATGTTAACAAAATCCTGAACTGAAACCATTTTCTTGTGAATTTATTATATCTACAATTCGAATTTGCAATATACTTTTCGTTTTTGAAGTAATTTATAATCGAAACTTAAATATTAAAAAAGTCGGGAAATTGTTTCTTTATTTTGCAAGTATACACCATCTGTCGCACCACAATCAGTATACAATTCAATGTAAAATTATTTGAACCTCTTAAAGGTATTACAAAGTTTTGGGAAATTTTGAAAAATGGGTGGATAATGATTCTTTACAATTTGGATATATTTGGATGCCCCTGTGGATGTATTAAAAACACCAGAAATTTTAGCCCCTAAAACACTTCTGCTTTCGAGAAAAATTGAATATTAAGATTTACCGGTGCTCCCGGTAAATTTTGATAAATTTCAAACAGCTCCTACGGCCGTACCGGTAGCTGCGACCATGAAAATCTCAGAGTATGTAGTTGTGGTATATAATTTCCGAACGAGAATAGCTAATCGGTCGATTTTAGTCAATAAACATTGTTTTATAGCTTAATTAATATCTTGACCTTGAGAGGGAGCTATTCAACATAAAATGTTTATTATTTACAATTTCATAACTTTAGAGTCGATTTCGACCGCGACAACGATCACTGAATATTGTAGGATCGTATATGCTTGCAATATGTTAATTTGAGCCAAATTCATGACCCTATACCAAAACTTTGTATTACCTTTAAACCAAATAATTTATCTTGTAATGAAAATGTTAATTTATTTCCGGTTCCAGTATAAATCCAGTGCTCTAACCTATCCCAAATATGTTTAACATGCTTACAATCACATAGCAGATCTTTAACTGTTTCAATCTGTTCATTACAAAATGTACATTCTTTTCTTGGGACTAAATTCATTTTAAACAGTAAATCGTAGATCGTTTATATAAATAATGCGTTGCGATTCTTTAAGCTGAAACCATCGTATAAGCCCACATCAATGGTACAATTAAATCCAATAGAACAATATGTTTCCCAACTCTTATCGTTCAGGTCGAAAATGCATTTCCATTTAGAAAAACTTTTACATAGTCCTTTTCTTTTTAATAAAATTGGATCGATATGTGAACATCCTTTAATGCATTTCATAACAAATGCCATTGTATCTGGGAATAGAGTAAAAGTTTATTATTTGCTCTAGATGTCTGATGTGGCTAATAAAAGTAATATTGACTGCCTAACTCAGGGCAATACGACTTGTCATATATCACCCTCACCTTCGGTTCGGGCGATATATGACGTATTGCCCTGAAGGCAGTCCATATAACTTAATAATTATATGTTCCTTTATAAAGCGCTCTCAGAATATTGGTTTCACAGCGCTCTACGTGGCATAGAGGGGGAAAAATCAGTTTAACAAGTATGTCTTCAAATGCTACATTAAGGTATCTAAAAAAAAAGGAAACGTAAGTAAAAAGGGGGGAAATGGGAGGAAGAAAGAGAAGGAGAGAGAGAGAGAGAGAAGGATAGATCACATAAGACCCTTACCGCACTCTTCCCCCAATCGACAGCCTTGTTAATTAGCATTTCATTCACCGAGTAAGTCAGATGCCCATCCCATAATGCAAGCCCCCCCCCCCCAAGTAACTGGCACCACGCTACACCTCTGACTCGAGCTATTTTTATACTGACCTCCACAACCTGGTTATGTCCGTATCCTTTCTTTGGTGGCCCTGAAGGAACATCGCGAATTATTCACGTCGAAATTGGCGACGAAATTCACGATATCGTCAATTCCGTCGTGAATAATTGGCGATAAAATTCACGACGTTGCGAATTTCGTCGTGAATAATTCGCGATTTCGTCTATTCGCGATGTCCCTTCAGGGCCACCATACCTTTCAGAACATTAAATTATTACAATGTTGCAACTTTTTGATATTCTTCGTTGGGGCTCCCGTAATTTTTTTAGGGGACTCTTGCTCCCTTTCCCCGTTTCTAAAATCGATTAAAAACTACTTTATCGAATTGGAAGGCTAATTCTAAGTCATTAAAGGAGAGAATTGATTGTTGAAAATATTTTTCATTGTTTGCAGAGAACGAACACGAAAAGCGCGTTTTAACAGCCTAACCGCAGGCGGAGATCTTTGTAAAAAAAAAAATTAACGTGGAAATTGAATAACTTACAGGATTCGCATAATGAATATTCTTAAATATTAAGTAACTCCAGATATTGACTATGATATTGCAAAAAACAAAGCGCAAAAAGTAATAAAATGAAGGAGATATCGTCATTTGAAAATGTGCCTTCTCAGAGAGCTCTATACCTACGGTACAGGTCAAACCGGTTCGACGTACGCCGTATTAATGAAATAGACGTGTTGTTGCACGCCTGCCGTTAGGCTGGTTTTGATGAGTTTTTGACATTGTAGTTGGGTTAGATTTTGCTGGCTCCTGACCCATATTAAAACATTTACACCCCAATGTTTATATTTTCGGAAAGAGGAATAAATTGCGATTATATACGTAACACGTTAGACTTTCATTTGGGGCCAAAAATAAAACTATGCATCCCTTTGGTATAAATTATTATTGTCAGGAGTAAACAGCAAGGTATTTAGAGCCATTAAGAATATGTATGCCTCTGCTAAGTCGTGTGTTACGACATGTGGTCAAACCTCCGAAACATTTGCTTGTAATATTGGGGTAAGGCAGGGTGATAATTTATCCCCCTTACTTTTCGCAATTTATCTTAATGATTTTGTTGGATATATCCGAACCAAATTTAAAGGTTTACAGTATTTATATGATGAAGTGTGTTCTGATGTTTTTGATAAAATTACTGATGAAGACTTATTTATTAATTTACATTCATTTCTATATGCAGATGATACAATTATTTTGGCAGAAAATCCAGAGGAACTCCAAATGGCTTTGGATGCTCTGTCTAACTACTGTGAGAAATGGAAATTGCGTGTGAATACTGAAAAAACAAAGATAATGATATTCTCTTGAGGAAAGGTACGCAAGTACCCAGTTTTTAAGTATGGGAACGGTATTATCAATGTGGTACATGATTTTGAGTATCTTGGGGTGAAATTTAATTACAATGGTAATTGTAAAAAGGCAATATCAAAACAGGTGATTCAGGCAAGAAAAGCCTCATTTGCAATGACCTTAATGGTGCAAAGGTTAAGATTATCATTGGATATACAGTGTGAATTATTTTATCAGTTAATCCTGCCAATACTGTTATATGGCTGTGAGGTGTGGGGTTTTGAGGATTAAAGCCAGATTGAAAATTTTCATCGCAAATTCCTAAGAGCCATACTGAATGTCAATAAATATACACCTGACTGTATGATTTATGGTGAGACAGGCCGTACTAAAATTGATGTTCAGGTTAAATGTAGAATGGTAGGTTTTGGCTAAAAGTAGTCAAAGGAAGTCATTGTAAATATACATTTAGATTCTATAATCTTTTAAAGTTACTTATGGAAAGAGGTTCCCAGTCTCTATTATCTAAATGGTTGTCATGTGTAGAGAATACATTAAATAATGCTGGGATAGGATATGTGTGGCAAATGCAAGGAGATGGATTCAGTACTACATGGATTCTTCATGCTCTTAAGCTCAGGTTGACTGACATGTCAACCTGTTTATTGTGTTTTAGAAATATAAAAATGTATGTATCATGTCTTTGTATTTTATTATAATATTTTACTTTGTTTTTATATATCTTTCTGTATTGTGTTGTAAATATGTTGTGCTCTCATACCCCGGAAGTGGGTCGATAGAGTCAATAAAATCTTATCTTATCTTATCTTATCTTATCTTGTCAAAATTCGAGTTGTTTTCATTTTTTATCTTTGTAAAAAAAAAACATTTTTAACGCGGAAATTGAATTATTTACAGGATTCGTATAATGAATTTTCTTCGATATTAAGTTACTCCAGATATTTACAATGATATTGCAAAAAACAGAGCGCAAAAAAGTGATAAAATGAAGGAGATATCGTCGTTTGACAATGTGCCTTCTCCAAGAGCTCTACGGTACAGGTCAAACCGGTCCGGGTACGCCGTATTAATGAAATAGACGTGTTTTTGCTAAAAATGCGATTTGCTCGTTTTACAAATGTTCACGTTTTAAAGACATACATGTAATGAAGGATATTATTTACAAGACCAAACACTGTCCCTTTTTTATTTCAGATCCGCAATAATTTTTACTTTCTCATGTTTCCCAAATCAATACTGTTTTTGTTGTTAATGGAAACAGCGAACGGTCTTTTCTTTTTGTTCGAAAGACGGAGGAGGAGGAGGTAATCATTAAAGCGAAAGCAGCAACCACTCTACTTCAAATATCAAATTTCTAACAATGGGGCACGTAGCATCGATCCTAATGCACACAAATAGTAATTTCGTACATGATTTATTGAAAACCTGTCGGAAGGCAACGAGACAATTTTCGTAAAATATATCCCGCACGTAATTTGTCAATTCAAAGCGAGAACCACTACTAGTCTAGGCGTGATGGGGAAATTTGATTAAGAGGAACTTGTCTTGATTGCCGAAATTTGGAGAGAAATGGCAGTGGGCAAATAGAACGAATTATAAAAGTGGACTTCGTCTAAGGATTGGTATATTTGTGTAATTATTCAATTGATCTAAATGAATAATCGAATTACGAAGCGTGTTAAAAGACCCTTCTTGGCGAATGATACAATCTTGGCAAATAAGTTGTTGTACACACATGTCCTCAATATTTGTAATAGGCAAAACAAATTGGGTCGCTGGCATATAAGGGAGAGTGAATTTTGCTAATGAATTTCAAAAACCACTGGGCACGCTCGAAGTTAGTAAGAATTTGATGAGGAGAAAGTGAGAATATTAGTGAACATCGCAACATCTGGATCAGGAATCAACATCGCAATCTTCTTATACGTTGTTTGTTAAGAAGTCGTAATGACATTTTTTCACTTTAACGTTGCACGTCACAATAATGATTAATCACAACCAAGGTCGACTGGAGTTGGTTGATTTGGAAGGAGTTCAGTTATCTTACAATTCGGACTATGTTTGCACCTCATCCTTTACGTTTTCGTAGCGTAAGCATAAAGAATCATTTTGTTCTGCGAATAAAACCGTTTAATTGTACAATTTGCATTTATCGTGTTTAAAAAGAGAACAATCTGCATCCATTGCTAGATAGAAACATCACGCTACGAATCCTCGTCATGACGGGAAACAGAATCTGATGGTAACTGAAACAGAAGTGAACAGAATATTTGATACACCATGGAAAATTACACGATGGCTTTAATGGACATTAATGAACCTCTGGCACAAGGATATTACAAGGTGAATAACTTACTTTCCATTATTTGGTCGTTAATATCAGTTATTGGTATATCAGGAAATGTTATCAACCTTTTGATTCTCCCACAAGTTCAAGCTGATGGAGGGACAAAAGTTTTCCTGACTGCTCTCTCGCTGACAGACCTGTTGACTGCCATTTGCTTGATCACTTCAGTCATTGTGTCTAGGATAGGATGGGCAGATAGCGCTACTTGGGATGGTTTCTGCAAAGCATGCTTTATTTTAGGAAGCTGGGCTTCAGTGACAAGTGCAAATTTCATATTTGTTGTGAATCTCGATCGCTTTTTGCATGTGGTGCGACCTTACAAATACCACGAAATCATCACCAAGAAGAGAGCTTTAGTGAGTTCACTGATAGCTTCTACCGCAATCCTAGTCGTTGGGTTACTCTTTGTCAGTCTGTCAGAGGAATCATTTGATAAATTTGCCTTTCATAGCAAGAATATCATATATGTACTTGATGTTCGTGTAAAAGTATATGTAATAATTTCCATCGGCATATGGCCACTTGAGCTTCTCGTCCTTGCAATGTACACCCGGATATTTTGCATCGTGCGGAAACACGCGACCAAAATTTCAGCACAAGAGAATGCCGCGCTGCGGCTAGAAACTCTCAGCGCCACTATCGACACATCCAATCTGTCCGGACCTTTCCAAGTCCGCCCGAAGACATCCAAGGTTGATCCTTCTACATTTCTCGCCAACTCATCAGACATCGACGCATGGGCTGGGGATGAGCTTAGAAGAAAAGAAATAAGTCAGCATGGTAAATTCGGGAAGTTTAAAAAACAAAAGAAACTTCTGCATCGCAATTTCAGGAACCTCCGCACCACATTCTTAGTTACTGGTTGCTATTTGGTGTCCTGGATGCCATTTACCATCTTAGTTGCAATCGCGGTGTTTTCAGGAAAACTCCCACATGACTTCAACCTCTTGGTAACTTACACAATGGGGAAGGGAAACTGTTGCGTTAACTGTTTCGTGTACATGTTCTCGCGGTCAGACTTTAAGTCAGCCCTTCGACATTTGTTTCGATGCAGATAAATTATTGACGCTTCAGTAATTGAATGTTGATGTAGTTCATCCAATCGACCGGAACGACTCAGGACTGGCATAAAAAGTTGCAGACACAGCTTGAATTTCAACCAATCAGAATCTCGTACTTTTATTGCTATATTTATGCTGGTAGTAGACGAGGCGTCAACAGGGACTTTTAGATTTGCGTGGACTGATACGTGTGACGTCCATTCAAGGCAGGGCATTAAAAGGACGTCGATCGTAGCAATCCCCATTGTCTTCGTGCGATTCTAAAAGTCCATATTAGCGTTATTGACTGGCGCGGTCTTATAACGCGCCCTGAGAGGCCTCGTTCAAAGCGTCTTTTTTTTTTTATAATGATAACGTAAAGTTTTATACGCGTCACTTGTCTGTATCTTATAACACAGAGCTTAGTAAATACGCGCATAATTTTTGTTTCGCACAGTTGCCATTCATTTACACGTTAGGAAAACGTGGCGGTTTATTGCGTCAACAATTTGTTGGCAAAATAACACTTAAATTGTATCATAATGTGAAAAAAGGATGTCATAGAGTGTGTTAGTATTTCCGACTCAAAAAAGTAATTATTGTTTTCCGAAAAAACATTGTTGTATAGAGGATAACACATATCTTCTCTAAGTCTTCAATCATCGAAGTAAAATGATATTATTCAAATAGGTAAAAGGCGATTACGATTCCTGTCTGCGAGTCCTCATGGATACAACTGACTAATCATTGCATTTTTATATTCTCCGTTTTCTCTTTTCCATTAATCTGTATTTCGCCTGAATCAAACCGGCCTCCTTTAGAAGCTGTAGGCTGACAAGTTGTGGAAAAGAGTTGATAGCCCCAAAAATATAATGGCGAAATTGCACTTAAATTGTACATTAATGTGAAAGAGGATGTCATTTGAGGCACACTTACACTTGCAAGGATTTTCAAAACAGATGTGTTTGAAGTCGAATGTTGATGAAAGAATACAAAATTTAGGTTTTTCTGCGTACAAAAGAAACCCAAATTATGTATTCTTTTATCAATATTAGCCTTCAAAAAATTTTGTTAAAGGAAAATCCAATTTAAGTGACATTTTGCCTTCAAAACTTTAGCGAATTTGGGGCTCCCAACACTTTAAGAGGCTTTAAGCGTGACACTAAAGGTGAAACCAATTTAAGAAGAGCAACGATTATTGCTTTTAATTTACTGGTGCATGACCTAATTTCACAACTCAGTGCACATTCATTTGGGTATCATAAACATTCAATGTTTTGTTATTCATTTTGTTCCTTCATCAATTTATTTGATAGCTTTGAAAAGTGTTCATAACCTTCGTTGATCTGATTATTAATCTGTCTGTATATCATGTTCTCATTCAAGGTAAACATGATGTACTCTAAATATAACTCTTGATAATTCTAAAGTATGAAATATAACAAAATCTTTGAAATAACGATCGATTTCATTTCATTTTGTTATTTCCCCGTGCTTGCTGGATTAACCACATTACAGACCGGCGTATTGTTTTAGAAGTTAAATGTGCTGAGAAACGGAGCACGAGCGTAATAAGAGAGATAGAAAGTGCGGGAATAAAGAAGAGGGAAAACAGGTTAATGAAGAGAAACAGAAAGCAAGATAATATGATATCAATCGAACCTAGAGAGAAATCGACACACAGAGAAAGAGACTGAGAGAGATGTATGTGACGGTTATGAATTACTGTTGTCCTGAAGGAGTAAACTTACGGGACCTATTATCCCCTGGGTATTAGTCCGGGTAGTAATTATCCAGGGGTAAGATTTCCAGGGGTATCGCGGGTAGACGTGTCTTAGGTGCGGTGTCCGGGAGTCACTGACCTTTGGGGAGAGTTGTCCGGCCATAAATTGTCCTAGAGATTCATGTCTAGGAAGTAATTAGGCCTATCTTTCTTCAAATTGTATTCTTGTCCGTCAGTGATAGATTTTTGTAACTATTGCTCTGATCAACCTTTAAAATAAATACATTTTGTATTTCTGTCTCACTTTTACCGCTAATCCCATTAAGTATCTACGAATATTCATTTTGTTGAGTAGATATACAAAAGGGTTCACGCGAATGGACTTTAACCCCAATATTTATCTCATTTTGTTGTACACATTATAGGGCTTTACAGCTCAACCACAAACCCTGTAGTTAGATTACACAGTGCAAAGTACATCAAGAGGCTAGTCTCATGGTATTTTTTTAAAAGAGGAATTACCACATAACGACTTAAACAAAATGGAAAAACCTCATTCTAAAAGGAATGATCGAGTGCTGATATTTTTAATTTATTATCATTTACGGGTCGTTCGAGTCAGCATTAACCATACAGATTTAGAAGAATATATAATACCAGTTAACCATTGTATTAACGTCCATCCTCGCAGCTCCTTATATCAAATTATTTGCTGTACAATTTGAGTCTTGTCAAATCCTTCCGGTTTAGAATGTCCTATGCATGAAGTTCGAATATTTAATTATTAAAATGTTCTCGAAATGTGATTTAGCTGCACCATTATCCGTGTGTGTAAAGAGAGGGTGTTATTGGGTGTGCGCAGTGGCGGATCCCCCCCCCCCCCTTGAGAAAAAAATCATGTAAAATCACGCGATTTTTACCTTTTTTTGGGGTTGCCCCCCCCCCCCCCCCCCCTGGCGCTCAAGGGGGGGGGGGGTGCAAATTTTAAAATTTTCGAGGACCAAAAAAAATAAAAATGTGCTCACTCCCCCCCCCCCCCCCACTGAGCGACTTTTCGGCTGGTTGAGTCGTTGCGATTATTTTCTGGACTCCCCCCCCCCCCCCAACAAAAAGTGTCCGCTTACCCCCCCCCCCCCCCCCACTGAGCGACTTTTCGGCCGGTGCGATTTTTTTAATTTTCGGGAGCAAAAAAAAAAGAAAAGTTGGGCCCCCTCCCCTAAGAAATCCTGGATCCGCGCCTGGGTGTGCGTGTTCGAGTGAGCGCGTGTGTCTGCGTGTGTCAGCGTTCGTATTTGCGAGTGTAAGGGAACGATCGATAATAACGTGCATTAAACTTAATTGTGCTATGTAAATATGCTCATTCGTTTCTGGTAATTTAACACACCGTTCATTTAACACACTGATCCTTTGCTCCGAGTTCAAAGGAAATAGTAGTCATATACGTTCATACATGCAGCAAATTATTGTGGGAATCCCCGTTTTGCCATATCCAATTGGCCTGCACCGGCCTGCACGTATGAAGTGTTGCACAATCGTACTATAGAGAAGCTTTACCACAGAAGTAAGCCTACTTGTGTCGTTCAACATTTTCGTTATTACAACTCAATCACTAAGGAACACTCAGGTAAGTAACAGTTAAAAACTTATTTCTACGACAGAAATAGTAATCACTAAATATGCCTTTCATAGGCCCATGCAGGAAGCTGTACCTAGTTACAGCTTCCTGATAGGCATAAAACTCGACTACAGAACGTTCCCTGAATTGCGAATGAGCTACAAAATAGGAATAATACTTTTATTATAATTATACCTGACCTACTGGAGAAAAAATTGACACACAGACCTACGTAAGGATATTGTAATTTGTATTAGTCATGGCCATGACATGGTTTAAACTGAAATTATTACCATAGGCATATAGTGCTGTTGTCCTAGCAGCCATTACCAGTAGGTAAATGTCAATATTTTTGTCCAGATAGATTATCTAGTTCCTTTGACGCGTAGACTATTGTCTTTATATTTGTCATGAACACATGCTGATCGCATACAAAACAACTACGATCAATAAGTAAATATTGATTTAAATGTAATTATTGATTTAAATGTCCGCATGTCATTAGGTACGCGAGAGAAATAGTCCCTAATTGGTATCAGTACTGTGTAATATACTTCTGAATGATATATCAATTGCCTAACCTAGAAATTATTTCGTTCAAGGACAACCCTGTCAGAAGAAAAAAGGCCAAATATGGCAAACTCGAGAAAAGGTTATGTCAGTACAGTCAAACTTGTCTATGAAGCTAGCGTCCTAAGTGAAACAGAAAAAGTGGCCTCTGTAATCAGGTGGCCTTTCTAAACATTTTCTTTAACACACGTTACTCTCTCCCGGTAGACACAACTGCATATACAGGTGGCCTTTATAGAAAGGTGGAAACGACGATAGTAAACCTTAGTATCTAACATTGTTATTGTTCTCTCAAATGTGTTTATTCATTATTTGTATATCTGTTTTACCCTTGGCAACGTACACCGAGGTAAAACGATATTATCCACATACAAAAGATAAATAAATGATTGTAAACACTGGCTGTGCCACTTTGGCTTCCTGGGTATGGACCATTACCCGAAGGCCTTACTCCCCGACCAAGCTTGCGCAACCAGGATAGGAAATATTGGTGACGGATAAGTTTAAATGAAGTGTAATAACAAGTGTGCGTGTGTGAAAGAGAGAATGAGGAACTTCTCCGTTATCGACTCATCCTTTTCTAGATTTCGTTGTTTCTGTTTCAGAGGGTCACTTATAGCTCCGGGACTCAGTATGGCGGCAGCACCAACGCCAAGTATCAAAGGAAGTTTCCAGAGTTGTCTGAAGCCTGGCCTAAATCGTCCACATGACGTCATTTGTCATCAAGGTCTATACATCGTCACTGATACCTTTTACAACCGGGTCATAGCAATGAACCCAGTCGATAATTCTTCTGAAGTTCTTTGTGAGAAGAAGCAAGGGAATCTATCATCGAATATGAGGCCCTACGGGATCGTCGCTCTGTCGGACTCGAAGCAAGATTTTCTGATCACTGACGCAGTGAACCGGTGTATTCTACGGTACGCGGACGACTCCTGCACGGTTTGGAGTGAGGGGAAAATGCCACAGAAAGGATGTCCTGCAGGAATTACTGTTGACTCGTCAGGTCAGGCCTATGTCGCTGATTCTGTAAACCATTGTGTCAGGGTCTATGATGAAAATGGTAGACACTGTCGTTCTTTCGGTTCGGACCATCTCAAGTCCCCCTGGTTCCTGGACTTTAACTCTGAAGGGCACCTCTTCGTGACTGACAACCCTGCAGGAATCAAGATCTTCACAAAGGACGGTCAGTTCCTCAAGAAGTTGGTGATACGTTCCGAAAACAGGTCTTGGACTTGCCGTGGCATAGCCATCGATCAATATGATAATATATTTGTGACCGCAAGGACAAAAGGCTCTCTCGGTCTTCTCAGCAGAGAAAAGGTTGTGGTGTTTGATCGAAACCATAGGGTGATCTCTGGCCTTGGCGGTTTAATGCAGTTCAACTATGTGCGAGGTCTTTGCTGCGACTACGGGACCAATCAACTTGTCGTAGTGGATGGGGAATGGCATCGACTTCAGCTTTACACACTATATGACCAACAATCACAAAGACATCACACCGACTCTGCTCTTAACCGTCAGTCGGCTTCTGAAGATTGTGATAGCGGTGTTTATGACGATTTCGTAATAGTGAGCCATTCCGAGGGCCAGGATGATGATGATGAAGATGATGACGATGACGATGATGATGAGCCTCAAACAGGTGTTGATGATTACGACTACGACTACAGCCATCTTGAACTATTTAAAGAGGAGAACTATAACATCGCTTCATCAGGATTGGATTTTGAAACTGGAGAGTAGAATTTCTTATAAATCTATAAACGATGGGAAAGAGAAACGTGACTGCTACATCTTCAATTTGTGTAGATTATCAAGATAAAGACAGAAACTGGGTACAGAGTGAAGATACAGTTGTGAATCAGGATAAGGCCTACGTTCTTCAATATGGGAAACTAAATTCCGTTTGAAAATTCTACACGATGACATAAAATAAATGTTATTCTGTTTGACCTAGTCCCCTGAGAGGGGTGGAGGGGTTGTGATTCGGAAATGGACTTCATGTTAGTGCCTTGACAGCAGAATCCACCTTTTACAGTTATATGGCTCTACTTCACAGGACAGTATTAATATGATAAACCATTACATTCCGTCCAGATCTTAAAGGTAAAGACCAGTTTTTTAAACGCCCCCCTCTCAAAAAATGAAATGGAAGCTCTTGTTACCAATCATGTGAAAGAATGAGTTTTGACTAATACGTGATGATACAAATTTTGCCGGGAAACCGCCTATTAAATGATATATTTGGTAAATTATTCCGGACTGGATAGATGCTTTTAACTTTACCAAGATTGGGCCAAATTTCTTATCATTTTGATGATTCCAGAACCTTGCAGTACACACCAATACTTATATGCTAGATGATCAACCTTTTCTGATCGATTCGACAACGTTTCTTTCACAATGCAATCGCATGACTAGAACTGGTCTATACCTTTAACTATCTCAAAACTCCGGATTTCTTGTTCTTCCTAAGCCCAATATTAAGTTGGGGGGAAACAAAACCTTTGCTCATGCAGGGCCTTCGCTGTGGAACGTTCTCCCTCGAGAGATTCATAATAGTAGATCGGTTGAAGTGTT
This sequence comes from Strongylocentrotus droebachiensis, assembly GCA_035222895.1. Lineage (NCBI taxonomy): Eukaryota > Metazoa > Echinodermata > Echinoidea > Camarodonta > Strongylocentrotidae > Strongylocentrotus > Strongylocentrotus droebachiensis. The sequence continues at coordinate 14,726 of JAVYIG010012718.1, forward strand.
TACAAATAATCTTAAAACGTATGTGTTTAATCCGGCATATAATTAACTTTTCTGTCCTGTTTGTATGTTCTATCTTAATTGTGTCCCTTTGTTTACAATGCAGATACATTTGAGTGCTCTCAATTTATTCACAAGTGCGCCTAAGGGCAATTGATTTCAAGTTGATTCGGCGATTAAGGAAAATATCTTTTTCAAAAAGTGTTGAAAAAGAAAAAATGCAAATATATGAAATTCCTAGTGTAGCTGGTCCTATACGTCATCATCAATATGTGTTGGATCAATCAGAACTTGCAAAAAACTCATTACTTTCAAACTCTTCTTCAAATCTTTCTCAACCTCTCACCGATCCGTTTCTCTAAATTTAATGCTTTTATCGAAACCAACTTGGTGTGAACTGTAAACAATGTGAAACATCCCTTTAAAAAACTTCTAGATGAACACGTCTTTGGTTACTTCCTGCTATTGATATGGTATTTGCATATTTTACATGTAATCACGTGAAAGTAAAACTTAACGGTCCAATGTGCAAGAAAAATGTTTTAATTCTAATCAAGTGTTTCCTTGTACAGGTTAACTGTGTCCGTGTAGATAACGAGAGAGTCATATGAATAATTTTAATTTGTATAGTGATGGATAATTTGGAGTATTCGTCACTTTCTTCCATTCATTCTCCTATTTCCTCAAGCTATAGCATAGTCAGAAAGAAAAGACACTGTAGACGCAATCAATCAAAATAGATTTGATATACATCTATTTTATTTATATTCCAGAGCTTAATTTTTTTGTGGAAGAAAAGACAGGCATGAAAACATTGATGCATGCATAAAATATCGAATATACAAAATATTGTGTAATGCCCTTAGATAAAGATTTTAAATGTGAAATGTGGAATGCATACAAATATTCATGTGTATCGACATAATTGATACAAATACCAAATTAGATTGATGTTCATTCTTTACAGAAGTTCCAGATATGTACAACAATACCCGTATTTTCGTCTTCATTACTATTATGACAAACTAGCATTGGCATGACAGGCATCTATACATTGTTGAAAAACATATAGAATAGGGATGTATTTTTCGTTTCAAATCGATACAACACTTTCTATCTTGTATCAATGTTTTCTGACTGATCGGTAACATATCGATACATCAACTATGATTTTCCTTATCAAGAATATCATTCTTTTATTAAAATAGGGACATGACAGAAGCTTCTTGAAGTGACATTTACGATCGTTCTAAATGATTGCAAGAAAGAATTTAGAAGTAGTAGTAGTAGTAGTAGTATGGACCTGGGCAAGTGACATTTAAGCTTGAAAAGAATTTGAGAATGAATCATGATCCTGAATTTAGTCCTACACGTATTAACAGAATATATAAGTTGGGCTACCAATCATGTATGTATTCAAGGTATACTGTAAACGTATCCCATTGGATTTCAAACGTTTGTCTTCGTTTGCTAAATTTTCTTCAAAAATTATTTATTATATTTTTATACTTTTCAAGATTACTTTATATAATGTCTTATCATATATCAACATTTTTTTTATTAAGCTATACACTCATGATAATATTATACACGACAATGTTATTAAATGGAATGCTTTGGCTTTAAAAAAACGTTATTTTCAGTATAACAGCATGCATATAAACGTATATCGTTTTTGATAAAATACATTTAAATAGCGGTTATTGCTGTATTACCTAATGAAAGATTCAATAAAATAAGTTATACATGTATATATTATTTGTTTTATCAATAAAATGTACCTAAATTGCACCATCATAACACATCAAACTTAGCCTGGAGTTCTTTTACCAAACTTGTCTTTTCTTTGTCTGGCAGGAAGCAGGATCGAGCAGCATTCAGCGTCTGTAACATACAATGAAAAAGATAATGTCGAAATAAGGGAGAAATGGGGAGTTATACAAACAATCTAATTATGTTAAGTCATGCGCGCATTTGTGAAACACTCCATTTCATTCAGATTCACTCTCTCTCTTTCATCCTCCTCTATCTCTCTCTCCAACCCCTTTTTTCTCCCTCCCTCCCTCCCTTCCTCTCTCATTTTATGCTTTCATTAATCTAAGTGTGTGTCTCTCCGTCTATTGGTTTCTATTCCAACATCTATGTGTGTGTGTTTGCGTGCGTGTGTGTGTGTGTTTCTCTCTCTTTTTATCTGTTTAATTCGTTCCCTCTGTTCCTCTTCTCTATTCCTCCTATTTAATCAACCATGTCACGTAACAAATTAACTACCCCCTTTCTCTCTCTTTTTCTGCCTTCCTTCTAATATTCTGTATTTTCTCTCACTCTGTCTCTGCTTGTATTTCCATGTCTTTCTGTTTCTTTCTCTCTGCATCTCTCTGTGTCTTTCTGTCTCTGTCTCTCTGTGTCTCTGTGTCTCTCACCCTCTCTCTCTCTCATTAGTCATCATGCCATGTACATACATCGATGTATTTCTCTCTACGTAAGCACTATCCTCAATGATGTCAATGATGTGAAACTGCTATTATGAAAAAGTTGTCATTCATCGCTTCACAACTAAGTACCCGAAACCCTTTTTATATTTCATTAATGTCAAATAAAAAGGTCGGGACCACGTCTCATTTACTGTTATTAAAATAATGAATAGAATTGTGGATGAATTTGCCTTGGGATGGGGATATTACTGTAAATCAAGAGTGATTGACACAGTACATAACTTAAGTATGGAAGTGGAAGGTCTAGATAACGTTTTTTTTAAAACAATGATTTTAGCTGTGTGGGATGAAAATCTAATCTACGTCAAAGTACTTTCGTAGCACAATAAAGAGCTTGCAATCTCTCATTTTTATCTGTGTAAATATGTAATTCATGTTAATTGTAGTTTTGTAAGGGGGCAAAGGGAACGGCGAACTAAAAATCCTTAGATATTGAGAGTAATACTCATATAGTACTATTCATCCAGATAAAGGTGTGGGGGAGGGGGCATTCTGACGAATGTATTCATCATTTTTTTTTAATATACTGACAACTAATTTATTAACGAATAATTGATACTTATAATGTTGGAATATCTATTAGAAACATAATTAAAGTTGTTAACTAATTGCATTTTATTCAACATATCAAAAACATTACATGAAAGAGTTTTATCGTAAAATAAGTTGGTATATCAATTTTTCTGAATTAGTTAATCGATTTATTTTTTAACTCCCATTCGCCCTCAATTGGCTATAGGTCTTATTTTTACATTTTAAAAATAAATTTCGAAATCTGCTCACCATGTTTTTCATCTGGCTGTCGGTGAAATCAAAATATGTTTTTGCTAGTTGAAATTCCGACTCCATAGTATTTAATAGTAAGGTTGGATCGTCAGTGTTGATACCTATATTGAATCCATCTTTCGCAAACCTGTAAATAAAAGATACATAGTTTAATATTCTTTTCCACAATTTCAAGCATTCATATTATATATGACTAAGTGGAAGATGTCAAAACGCTTCAATAGGACGTTTTACTATCGTTGATTTTTTTTGGTTGCTTTTGGACTATTTTTTTTACTATTTTGCCAAGTATTGTGACTGATTATGAACTTTGTGAAAGAAAGCTTTTCTTTCCTTTCTTGTAAGTACGAAATCGTAAAATAAATTTCCTTTTGATTAATGTAAAGATGAAAGGACCAATGGGTCCGTATATTGTGCCTTTATAAAAATTATGATACAGATTATACTCTTTGGAGTATGACAATTGAAGCGACTGTCGGTCGCACAATAGGCCTATATATTTATTGTCAATAGTATGGTTCGCGTATATTTGGAATAGTTGATGGTAATTTAAAGTCTTACCTTTTTGCAATATGTTCCGATAACTTTCCCTTCCAGGCACCAGTGTATATACTTGACGTTGGACACAATTCAAGATGTATAAATCGATCCTGTATCATCTACATGTACAAAAGTTACAAAAAGGAAATGAGAAATAATACAAACCCGGATTCATACCGAACCACACTACCGGTATTGCCCATATAATTCAGATAATTTGTCTGTATTGATCAATATCTATGACACTTTTTATAAATAAAGTTGTTAGAATATGTAAACTTGGTGCTTATGCATCTGTATACGAATTTCTTTATTCCATTGTGTTTTAAATTCCCCCCTCTAAGTTACGTCTTTCTCTACTGCTACGATACTTCATCTACAATGTCTATTTTATCATGAACCTATAATATACAAGCACTGCTTTTCAATAGGTTCCTGGCATTCTATTTAATATATTATTGAGACGTGATGATCATACTTAATGTATAAACAATTTATATATTTTATATCTTTGTCTATATATTTTGTAAAATGTGAAAAAATATACTTGACCTTCAAACTTCAAACTTGTTCAAAATGTATCTATCAAGAATAAATTCTATTGCCTAAATCATTTCATGAAAAGAGGATATTAAGATATTCCAACCTTACGCAACAGTGTAGTATGCGGCACATTATCTAACAATGCATAGTGTTTATTCTTTCATACAGTGTATACGTTATTTCGTCGTTTGGAAACAATTCTATACGTTAATCTTTAAATGTAATGAAAGAAATTATGTTAAAGTGAAAAGGAAACCGTTATTTCAAGAAAGAAAAAGATACCAGATACAGTTGTAATTTACTAATGCAAAGTACACGGGTAAATCTCTTTCTGGAACAATGACTACAGAAATATCAACTTCATTTCACATTCATTTTTCTCCTCTCATACTTTCAATAACAGCTAAAAAAATATGTAAAGCCTTGGTCACAAATGCCATTACGAACTGCTACGATCGCCGTACAAACGATTTTCAGACAATGGAAATTCGGGAACACAACGGAAAAACAGGGAGATTCGTACGAACGCATCGTTCTTATGCCTACATTTTGTCAAAAAAAAAGAAACAAAATTACTGACAATTGTACGTACTTTGTATATATCAGGATCCTTAAATATTTGGTAGCCATGCCCTATTCGTTCTGCTCCCAACTGCTCTACGGCGAATCGTACATTCTCTGCCGGCCCGAGTTCCCCGGCATGGACAGTCCGATGTAATCCTAAATCTCCAGCTAGCTATCACAATAATGAAAACAGACGACGTATGGACAATTTATTATCACTTTGATTTCAATATTTATTTTTAAAATGTATCTATTATTTAATGCAAAGGGTGTTTTTGTTGGCTATCAAAGTCTTTTTGCCTTCCTTAATTCACTTTTTTCATTGCGTGATCATAATAATAATAATACAAGAGATTTATATAGCGCCATTATCCATTTTAATTAAATGCTCAAGGCGCTTCAAAATATAAGGGAACACATTACATCATGACAAAGAATCGTGTACATTTACATAAGAAAGAAAATGCAAAAATGAAAGAATGAATGTCTGTCTTCAAAACGCAAAATTAAACAAATGGGTACAGATTCCAGGGTACCATTCATTTAGTCAATAATTTACGATGAATTTAGGGCCCGGATTTAGAGACGAATTCACTTCTAACTCCGACATTTCCAGCTGGATCAAAGACAACGAAATCTCTCCTTTGATAATCTAGCTCTACATACATGTACCAGATGTACTGCACCAGTATACAACTACGTATCATATATATTTCAAGTGTCATTAAGTGGCATAATTATTTAGGGGTACATCTAATTTGGTACAGAATGTTTAAACATTCCTGTTAACGTAACTTTCCAAACATACCAGCTTTGTATGATATTTTTTTAAAGAGAAATCCATATGTATTTCTTCGCATAAATACCGTGCAAAGTATTTGATTATGGAAATCAATACAGCAAATATTTCACAGAAAGGGGCGAATATCGGTAATGGGGAACTTGTGTTGGAAGTACCAGTAACATCAAGAGAAAACAAGTTTAAATACGCCATTGTATATAAACATGTTTGCAAATCAGACTAAGGGAGTTTACAACAGTTCGGACTTAGGAGGGTGCAATAGATTGGAAAGAAGGGAAAAAATGATGGAGGGGGTATAGTTGATCTTATAGCATAGCCTAAATTAGGTTACGAAGTGATCATTATCCAATGGATAATGATCACTTCATATATATACTGAGTATATCAAGTGGCGGAGAATCCGGGATCCGCCATTAATATCAGCTTCTTTAAGACACGTAAACACGTCAACCGAAATACACGATCATCTCACCCTGAAGGCATCTATGTGTTGTTTGGTACAGGGAGTATCTTCGTCGCCGGCCATGTCTACTCCGACCACCGTATCGTTCAGGAATTCATGGCTCAGCTCAACCACTTCATGGGAATATTCTATGAGCAAAACAGAAGGATTAAACAAATATATATATAAAAATTCGTCGGTAAAAATAAGGGGTAGAAAAGTTTTAACTTTAATAAATTTCTAAGAAGACATTCCAGCAGTAAAGAAACTAGGTCATTGGATTTAACATAAAACGTAAATATTTTTGGCTATTCAAAAAAATGTATTCATCTTCTATGATGCGGAATAAAATATATTAAGAATGAGTATTCTCTATATCGCGGGCATTTACTAATCAAAACCAATTCAGTAAATTCAAGGTGTGACACAATTCGGACATTTTTATTTGAGTTATTTGAGTATTATTAATTGGCCTACGGGGGGTTTTAAACACAAAAAGGTTACACTTTCAAAAATAAGCAAATATGATTTTACCTGGGCATGGTCTAATCATGCAGAGTATCGTACGACCGTTGACCTTGAATTCCTGACATCCTTTTCGTATTCCATCATTCACTGCCATCACCACGTCACGTGGTGTCATGATGTCATCTCTGATAACTGATTTGCCTCTGCTATTTGGAGTTGAAAACGAGGAAGACATGAAATGGGGGCTATACCGAGCCTCAAAATACACCACGCCCTCTTTGGCTTGGTCTTCGCAGAGTTCATATGCGATTTGGCTGATTAATTCTCTGTCCCCGCTGAAAAATAGAATAGTGAGAAAAATACAAATTTGAACCAAAAGTAGGAATTAAATGCCAGGAAACAAAAACGTTCATGTTGCCAATATTATTGCCAAACATTATTCAGACATTTTCTAAAACTTCTGACTAGAAATTCTCATAGATTCTGATATCTGAAAGTATGCCATGAAAGGGGGACTAGGGGAAAATGCTTTATATATATATATTTGAGAGAGAGACAGAGAGAGAGAGATAAAGAGAGGCATAGAGAGAGAGAGAACAACCCTATTCTCAGATCAATAGTATCTATTAGGTACGCATCAATGAATTCGAGAAGCCCCATCATATGTTCTGAATACAAAAGGGCCCAAATATTTCCAATTTCAACGTGAAAGGGTAGCTATTTATTGCTGTGATAGCGCTATGACGGTATGGGATTATCAATAAACGTGAGTGTAAGTCCTCATGGGAATGCATCCGAGAGATAATAGGGACTTTTAGATTTGCACGTCGACATAATTGACTGCTACGTGCAACGTCCTTTTAAAGATACTATGTCCCTTTTGCAGCCAACCTCAAATTCTGTAGAACTTTGCAGGAATTTTGAATATGTTATGTATGTCCTATCTGTGAAATTTAAATGTTAGCAGTGTCCTAATATTCAAATTATGCAAGGAAACCTGTTTACTTGCTAGACTTCACTGTCAGACACTATTGTCAGTATTGAGTGACCGACTGGCTTTTTCTTCTTCTTTGGTAATAACATACCGGTACATAAAAGGATTTGTCTACATCAATAACCCACTTCTTGTTTTATGGCCAAAATTAAACTGATTGAATCTTTGCGCAGCATAAAACGTACGACCATGCGGTACAATGGTCTGAAAATCAAGACTATTACTTATTGACTCTATAGCTCCTAAGTCGATTTGACAACTAATAGTCATTATTTTCCCACTTAAAGACATTTTCAAGCTCCATTTTGTTAAGGGGAGTTCTAAATTAGTATTATCTTTCAAATGCCATTGGAATTTATCCTTTCATTTTTTTGGCCTGCAAAAGGGACATAGTACCTTTAAGGCACTGGTGCCTTCGTAGCAGTCCACTATGTCGACGTGCAATTCTTAGAGTGCCTAATGTCGTGGACTTTGCGACTGAGTGACGCAACACCATCACCCCTCTCACCATGATGTAAAAGTGCAAATCTGTTCAATAGTAGAACTCCTCAGGTTGTAAAAGTGACCTTTTAAGGATTCAAATTGTATATCCTGAAACCATAAAGGTGCACATTTTCCCCCTTTTGGATTAAGATTACGTCATTCTTTAAAGGTACAATATTTCACCTTTCTTCTTGAGGTTTGAACTTCTGAGTCATTTAAGTAGTACTGCACTTATACCATTTGGGGTGCAATTTTGATCCTTCGTTTCCTCGTATATATTTTCATAAAATTGAAACTAATTTTCCACATGCAGCTGATCAAATCAGGTTACAAAAATTAACTCTCATATTATTAGACCTTCATTCTCTCTTTTCGATCATAATCGCCATTTGAAAAAGAATCAAAGTCTACATTACACTTATATGGCTGGTCAATTTCCATCAGTACTTCTGTTAATCAATAATGTTTTGATGAACTTACGCAATGATTGGAAGGATTCTGTCGAAAGATGAAAGGAAGCTTGCCAGGTCACCTTTGGAACATCGTATCAAATCTACAAACTCAGGGAAAGTATTCGCCGGTCCACAGAGTCCTTTCTTTCTGAAAGGAAAACGTTGAAAAGAAAGAAGACGCTACAAGGTTAAGTAATAATTGTATCATTATGATAATAAAATAGACAATCAAAATGGCAATTTGATGTATAAAAAGAAAGATAGAATGATCGAGCAATTAGTCTTTAAAGTGACTCGGTAACATTGCCTCAGATTCTTAAACAGAATTCTGGATTTAGCTCACACTGCAATCATAATTATAAACCTTTAGGTCAGTCAGGAATCCCATGGCTTTTACAAGCCGATCGCCTGTCTGATTATCGAGATATTTATGCTTGGAAATCGAAATTTCATTTTTCGTTTTCCTATCAGTTTGTATTACCCTTACGCTACAGTTCATTGGGAAAATTAGTATGGGAAAACCGGTCACTCAAAGATTTCATGATCATTTTGAAGCGCATTTTTTTAGGGCTTCAATATTACACCATATCGAGACACCAATAACACGTCGGGCCGTGCATCTCAGACTTAACATTGTTAAACGATACCTTTAATATTTAACAAAATTCACTGTAGTACAAATCGTTATTTTTCATAATAATCTAAAAGAAGTAAAGAAATAGTAAAATGATCACGTTTAGATAAAAATACGAATACGAAGACTTTGTCCTTCTCCGGTCCTTCCAAGGCACAAATTTATTAAACTCCACTGCATGCCATCAAAACACTGCAACAATTTGATGATTTAGTGTACTCATGCTGATGATTCCATTAATGTTTCAATGGATAAACTCATTGTCGCACGAAATATAATTTCAATTGATTAAGTTTCCTCACCTTGCTGCCTGCCATAGTGTGCTGTGTCTAACTGCCCCATCTAAGTGGATGTGGAGCTGTACCTAAAAATGACAAAAGAGATAATAACATTGAGTAATAATCACTTGTCACCAAGTCCTTATTAGCATAAAGGAGCTTGCTAAAATTTGGAGTATGTTACCTAACCATTAAATACTATCCTTAAACCTTTTTGTAAACTGTCTTGTAAAAGTCTTTATATTTATGTTGCAGACAATTTCTGGGGAGAAAACCTACTGATACAACAAACTGCACATAATAAAATAGCACTCATTTTACTCTAAGGTCCTTGTACCAAGACAGTGTGGATGTTGATCCTGACTTAAATATACGGTATCGTCAAATTCGATAACACGTGATTTGATTAAAATAATTTTCAGCTCTTGTTCAGAATAACCTTAATGGGAGATCTGGGCCCTATTTCATAACACTTGTTACCAATAACAACTGCATAGATCTATGAACAATTTGCTCACAGCCAATCAAGCGCGTAGCCACGATTTCATTTTAGGGGGGCGGTAGTGAGCACGCAAAGCGTGCGAATCACTTAAAGACCGCGCGAAGCGCCTTCCTTAGGGGTGTGGGTGCAGGGAGGTGGGAGTTTCCCCCCTCCCGCACGAGGCGCGGAAGCTTTGAAAGAAGACGATTCGTTGTACCTTTCTCGACTCGTAATCCTTGTCTGAATTCAGTCCGCCCCTCCTGCGCATAGCGCGGAAGCTTTGACGTATTATTAGACAAAGAAGACGATTCGTTGTACCTTAATACATGTCTGTATTCAGTACCCCTCCCGCGCGAAGCGCGGAAGCTTTGACGTTTCATTAATTTATTAGAAAAAGAAGACGATTCGATGTACCGTTCTCGACTCCTTAATCCTTGTCTAAATTCTGTTCCCCCCCCCCTCTCGCGCGAAGCTTTGATGTTTCATTAAATTATTAGAGAAAGAAGACGATTCGTTGTACCTTTCTCGACTCTTAATCCTTGTCTGAATTCAGCCCCCCCCCCTCCCCCCACCCCCTACCCACCCTCCTCATGCGCGAAGCGCGGAAGCTTTGGCGTATTATTAGACAAAGTAGACGATTCGTTGTACCTTTCCTTCCCGACTCTTAATCCTTTATTTGAACTCAGTTTCCCCCTTACCGCGCGAAGCGCGGAAGCTTTCATGTTTCATTATATTATTAGAGAAAGAAGAGAATTTGTTGTACCGTTCTCGACTCCTTCTCCCTTTTTCTTCCTACGTCATCTTACTTTTTTTCTTCTCTTTCTCTCTTTTCTTTTTTTTTGGCCGGTGTTTTTTTTTGGGGGGGGGCGACCGCCCCCACAGCCCCCCCCCCCTGGCTACGCGCCTGTAGCCAATCAATTGTAAGGAGATCAGTTAGCGTACCTTGTTATTGATAACAAGTTTTTATAGGGCCGTGTAGTGGTCGTATTTCTAATGATCATACATATTACAACCAGTACAACCTCTGTCCTTTATAATAGCCTCGCATATCAACACCAGCTGAAACTCATCTGTGACATATAAATACTTGTGTCTGTGTCTTATCCATGACAAACACAGTGATGACAAGTCTCTTACGTCCAGACATGCATGAAGCGCTTCTTAAATAACGACGAGTGCCTCAGGCGGTTGGAATGACACAAGTGGCATCACAACATTCTCATTACAACCAAAAGGGCGTATGTCATATGATTAAATACAGCACCCTTCTGCCTCTCATCAGCCCGTGGACGGAATGCAAAGTAATTGCTTACGTAGAGTTCGGGGTCATCTTTCACGATGACTGGTTAGAGGGTTGATTGATAGTGGCTCTTCTTATGCCCCCGATCTTCCAGTTGTCCTCACATATCATCCGCCGCATCTGCAAGCTTGTGCCATTGGGACAACAGCTACATGTAATGCCATGGAGATCTAACACAATCGTAATATTTTGCAATCCCTTAAAGGGATCGTTTAACAATGTTAAATCTGAGATACACGGCCCTACGTATTATCAGTGTCTGTGATATGATGTAATATTGAAGCCCTAAAAAATTGCGCTTCAAAATGATCAAGAAGTGCCTCAAAAAAGTAAAAATCTATGAGTGACCGGTTTTTACCATACTCGTTTTCCCCAATGGACTGTAGTGTTATGAAAATCGTCAGGCGAACGGTTTTCAAAATTTGTAATTCCAATCATAAATATCTTGATGATCAGACAGGCGATCGGCTTGTAAAAGTCACGGCGTTCCTGACTGACCTAAAGGTTTATAATTATCATTGCATCATGAGCTAAATCCAGAATATGTTTTCAGAATCTGAGACAAAGTTACCGGATCCCTTTAAAACAAACCTCTACAATATCGAAACTTCCAATATCAATTTGAAGTTATATCTTAAAATACACTGAATTATCATTATGTTGAATTTTTCATTTTTACAATTATAGTATATAATTATCAATCTTTGTTGAATGTTTATCAAATATATATTTGTAACGCCTGTGAATGATGGAAATAAAATACAACGTAAAACAAAAATAAATATTTTGGCAACTCGTTTAAACACTAGTTCTAGAGGGTGAGATGATCTCTATAAATTTGTCATATAGGACTAAATATTTTTTGTCAACTAATCACCACTTGGCAACTGTTTACACTTCATTCGTCAACAGCGAGGTAATCACCATTTACCATTACTGTATAATCGAATACCCATTATGAAAACAAGGTCAAAATTGTTGCAAAATTCATCTGACAGAATTCTTCCTTATGCCCTTGTTTTGTCTCTCTAATCCACCAACTCAACGACAAATTTTTCTGCCATCAACTTCCAAAAGCAACATTTGATAATGAATGAGTTGTGCAAATGTTCTTGATGGTGCAGTGGATATTTTAGATCTTATTTATGTGTAAAATGGTTTCCTATAATATGTCTAAGCTATTTGGTAACATCAAACCCTACACTAGCCCTTTAATATCACAGTCTGTTCATTCTGCGTCACGCGTGTCCTATACTTTAGTCGTGACATGATTTCAGACCACTGTTGCCCATACTCCGGACCATCACTAAATTGATTACTTCCATGTGTGTGGTTCCATGATTAACGAATTCAGCTTAACGAAGGCGCTCCACATTGTGTACTTTTGCAAAGATTTATAGTAACATTATAACCTCTTAAAGGAGGAGCAAGGGAAGGATAAGCATCAAAAGACTGGGGAAAATATATCAACTATGAGACACAGGTTAACAAGGGGGAAAATGCGTTTTGGGGTAGGAAATGATAATAATAATAAAAGTAACAATAGGCCTAATGATAATGATAATAATGATGCAAATAATAACAACAACAACAACAACATTAATCATGATAATAATGATACTACAATAATACTAATACTATGTTCTGGTATAGTGCTCATGGCGGTCCACAATGATTAGTCGAAGGAGAGATTGTCACGCTCCAACAAGTAAGAGGAGATCATAATGGTGTAGATATTTTAGCAATTTCATATCATGTGACATCTTAAATCAGAGTTTAGTTTGCATGGCCCTTTAGACGTGAGAAGGTGGTGTATATCGGCTCTACCTTGAGCTGGATGAATACGCCACTGGTAAACATACCAAGTCTATATTTTTATGTTTTCAATTATTATTCTAGAACACAGGTGACCATACTTGTCAAAATGCACTGCCATATAGTGCATAGAATAGGCGTTTAGTTTCCATAGCACGAATCGTTTCGTTCCAGTACAATTCCCCTCTCCCATCTAGCCGCCCCATCCTCCCATCTCCAGCTAAGCATCTCCGATATCATCGCAGTCTTCGATGTTTCTATAAAGCAATTACTTGTGCTATGGAGATACCACTGGCTGTTAGACTCCCTCTCCTATATATCCCCCCGTCTCCTCCCCCTCCCCCTCCCCCCCCCCCCCCCTCTGCCTCCTCCCCCTCCCCACCTCCGGCTCTGTATCTCCTACATATTGTGCAGTCTCCCCTTTTACGTTTCCACAGCAACTATAACCATGTAGTGTGAATATAATATTACGCATCGCTGGCTGTTGGACTCCGTGCATGTATGTCCTTTCTTCCGCGCGGGTGACTTATTAATCATAAGGAATATAATGAGCACAATACAGACCTCTCTCTCTCTCGTCGCTTTCGTACTCTAGTGTTGTAATCCAATTTCCACTATTTAGCGGCAATGACCATGCTACACATATGGACAATACGTATGTTCCTTACGTTACTGAGTATCACTGAGAACTGTTTTGGAAATTGTGAACATAAATTGACATAAAGATATCATTCTGTAGATGTTTTATCTGATTCAAGCAACAGTATAGAGCTTTCTGCTTATTACAATCGTCCAATATACTGAAATCTTAGATGTGGTCTTTAACATATGGGCCAAAATAGCTTGGACTTGCTTTTTATATACATATCCAATCCCCTATCATGAGCAAGAAATATTGATGTGTATTTAATTAACATGGATTATCATGGATATACACTATATAGTACGATATTCAAGTAAAATGTATAAGGTTAGGGCTTGAAAACAACATAATGTGTGAAAAGAAAAAAAAGAGAGCACACAATATTATCGGTAATCGATTCTATTTTGCTGGAGGCGCAGGAATATAGAATGCAGAAATATAAACGACCAAAAAACATAAGAAAATATAAAAACAAAATAACTACAAAAAGAATAAAAATGAATTATAAATATATCATTTACGATTAATTTTTCAATTTTTTCTATTGAAGCCACCCGAGGGAAACGGAGAAAGTGGCCACTGTAAACAGGTGGTCTTTCTACAACACATTTTTTCCTTGAGGAAGATAAGGTTGTTGTTTTCATTAGCTTAACTCAGATTTATAACAGGTATCACATTTAAAAAAAAATAGGGAGCGGTAATACGTACCGTTTTGGTGATTTCTTAAATCTGCTGAGTACTTTCTCTATAATCTTCACTAAAAGTGCACATTTCTATGATGCTAGTAATTGTACTGAATTCTTCCCTTTTTCTCCCCTTCCTCATCCCCATCTGTCTCTCTTCTCCTTTCTTTTTCGCTGTTCTTTTGAAAGAGGTGGAGGTATGAGAGGGAAAAATCCAAAGCAATTCTATATTGATTCAGTGGTAGTAAATTCAAGCACATCACACTTAGCGAGACCCTAGAGTGAAAATAGATACGCAGTGCCAATAAACAGGGAGACTCTTCGGATTATGTACCCTTTGCCTACCGAGACCGGGTGGTTCTCTTATTAAACCTAACAGAAGAATATGACTTGTGAATCCAGTGAATCCAGAAGTCAATGGCTTAATATCAACATGGATGCAAACAGAGAAACATAATCCGTGGTCCAGGCTTATACACTGCTAAAATTAGGGACATATTACTTGTTTCATATTGTGTATTGCAGTAATCACATAGTTATTCCATAATTTATGTATCAGATTCTATAGTTTCATTGTGTAAATTATTTCTAGTAATGTTATGTATCTGTTCGTATTTGTGTTTTTGGAATCCAACATTTTGGATGCAATTAAAGAATAATAAACGAGTAATAAGCTTAGCCATAATTTCCCACAATATTACAAACAAAGTCAATGACTTGATTATGATACAATTGAGAACAAACAATAATACATCGATCGTCAACTCGCTCATGACAAGAGGAAGATCGCTTCTTTGAACAGCACCCCCAATGCCATTATTAATTTAGCCCCATTAAACGTACGAGGGACAATAGCCAGACCCCCAGCCAAGAACATTCACGAAGAAAATATGAGTGAACAACTAAACAGGTGGAGAGAAGTCAGATATATATGTAAATGTGTATGTGTGATGTTCTTTGACGTCTAAAATGTTTCCAAAAACATTGCGACTTATCTTCCGTCAGTACAGGCCAAACCTTCGTACTGAAAGTATCAATAAGCAGCGGTATGTAGAAAAGCTCGAATAACCACAACAAAGGGTTCAATGGGACCTTGATAGGGTCAATACCCGCAGATATATTATGATTTAAGACCATTACTTTAACAGATCCTTGCCATTCGAATATGCGGGCTACAACACATTAACCATGCAGGATATCTTTTGTGCGTGTATAACATATATCGTGCCAGAACATGCATGTGTTCAAAAGAGGGGCATCTTGATGTACGTGTATATGCATATACGTATGACAAAGTGTTGCATAATATACTCATCTATCCCAAACCGTGATGATAGAATATTAATTACGACAATCCTAATTCAAAGGAAATATATCATTTTGCTGTGTAGGATTTTGGAATGATATATTCATATGCATACGTGTACACGCACAGCCATATTGTTCTATATATTTTAGCAAGAGTAGAACGCTACGGCCGTCGTACAGTCATTATTACGCAATCGGCATATATACTTAACGCATATAGATAAAGATAAGCCGTGGTGGATCGCTAGCAATATATTTAAGAAGCAATGTATTTACCTTTGGAAATGTACGTAATGGACTTGAACCAGTTCCCGCGTTTTCCTTCGTGATCGTTCCATGATGTCTTCTGCAGATGTAGCCCATGATGTTCATTGCGAAACCATTCTTACGATAGCGAATCCCAGCAGCCGATAAAGGCGACATAATGACTCTGAAATTTATACCTCCCGCCATTACCGTGAGAAGTACTCCTCGACTGTTAAATGCTGCTTGCGATCGCACGCGTGTGTGTGTGTATGTGCGAGGAAGTCAGTGTGAGTACACACAAGGAAACGTACAAATTGAATGGGATATTGATCTTCCGTTAATAAAAGCATGTCAATACTGCTTCCTGCATGAGCGCCGGACGAGTTTCGTGTATGGTTTCGTCTTTGAGCAATCCCCTTTCACTGTTTACGGACGACTGAGGAGGCGAAACTGAGGGATGGAAATATAAATAGAGGAAGAGGAATGAATAGGGAGAGAAAGGGTTAGAGAGGGAGAGTGAGTGCGGGAGGGAGGGGAAAGAGAGGGAAGTAAACAGAACAAGAGAGAAAGTTAGAGAGAGAAGGGGTGAATATTGTTAATATCGCGAAGGAAAGGTTTCTTTTGTTTTAAAGAGTCCCCAGACATAGACATAATAGTCATGAAGTGTTTAGGTATTTCGCATCATGTAAGCCAGGGCAACTAATGTGCCGATTAATATGAGATTTATAAATAAATAAATAAATACAGGCACGTAGCTTTGACCCCTACCCGATGTCCCCTATAAGTGAGTATCTCCCCTTTCTCTCTCGCTCCCCCTCTCTCTCTCCCTTTCTCCCCTTCTTTCTCTCTCTCTCTCTCTCTCTCTCCCTCCCCTTCTCTATCCTCTCTCTGCTCTATCTCGCTTCTCCTCTCATTATCTCTTCTCCTTCCCATTCCCTTATCACCCCCCCCCCCCCCACTCTCTCTCTCTCTATCACACGCACGCGCGCACACACGCACAGTTCTATTTGTATTTTTCTAGAATATCCCCCACTTTTTCATTAACTGTGACCCCTTTATCAGTTCATTTATATTTCTAAACAAAGATGTTTCTGTTTTATTGCGGTATAGGCTTCATAATGAGACTATTAAAAAACAAGGATGAATAATGTTTGTCTTTTTCCACTCCACTCAAACACTTATGTCTTTATTTCCTTTTCATTCATTTATGTATTGCTACTTTTAGCAGTAGGATAGACAACGTCATCATTACACATGTAATTCAGATATCATGTTTTCTTTTAAGATTGAGGATGTGAGTTATGTCTCAATAATTTAAAAATTGATTCAATAATCAATAATTAGAATATGACTGATTAAAACTGATTTAAATTGTAAACTCGTAGAACTGTTTTTAAGAAAGAACACGAAAGAAATACGTATGCTGCAGCAATAACCCGAACATGTTAAAGTAATACGAGATCACAGAGTAAATTTATGTTATTCTTCCATCTTTACTTCTCGAGCTACATTCTAAGTAGTGTTAGTAACAGATCTTATAGTTCTCTTACTGAATTGATGGTCATGAGCAAAAACTTACATTGAAGACTTGACATCGCATCAAGAGGCTCATATATAAAGCAATGAGCGAATCGAGTAAAAATGTTGATTATCAAAGTTTTAAAAAATTGGAATACGATATTATATTACTATTTTAGATCTTCTTTCAGTTTTGCGCAATGCAAATCAATTCTGGGCAAAACTTCATATTTTGTCACGGTGGTTTGGCTCATTATATAATATAGATAAATAAATTAATGGCTAACGCATTAGCGATAAAAAATAGCGAAAATGTTCTAATATTATGCTCATTTTTCCATCTTTTGAAATGCATTTAGCTTTTGTCACTGTTAGATTGTAAGAGGGAAATAACCATTATAGTCCTTAAATTGACAGCATAGGCTTTTCCACATTTGCAGTGTGTATCCTTTCCAGTTTTAAAGCATATTCAAGCGTCGTATTCTTTTCAGATTGGCCTACATGACTTTGCTTTATGTTAAAGATGTAGCTCAAAGGAGGGGGGAGACCAGTGTTATCAATTTGAAGACGAATGTCCCTGAATGAACGAAAAATAAGGAGAGAGGTAGAGAAATATTTAACGACTGAACCTTGTTTTCAATAAAAACCTCTGAGACTGAATGACTTCATGGGCAACTCTGAGAGAGGTGTTTCATGTCAGTTTATTAATTTAAGATTTTTTTAATCATAAGCGACCATAAACTTATAACCAAAACCAAACTCAGAAACCTCAACTGAGATCGATGATACCAAGTTAATTAGGTTTATTTGATGATTCCTAACAAGCAATAATTATGAATTCAACGAACCGAATTATAATTGCACTAAAAAATGCTTTCAAGGTTGATCTATTGGCTTGCCATCCCGCAATTTTTCAGCGAATGAAAAATAATCAATTCATATTACCGACAGCAAATTGAAGTGCACTCCATCACAAAGCATTGTGACATTTCATGTACGACTAGACCATAACGGTATCCATGGCAACCAAACTCAAATGGAATCCATCAATAAGCCATAACGTTGGCATGGAGTAGACTGATGGGAAGATATTTTGTAATCGAATTGACTTCCTATTGATCGTGAATGAGGAAGAAAAAAAGGTGCATAGATACACTCATCATGGTAACGGCAATTAGCAAATAGCAGGAGTACTTGATAGAATTCGGACTGCATGGTCCGGATGTGAAACGCTCTCCTTGTTGCAAAATGTTCATTATTGCAACAAACTGGATGATCGTAAAGTGTTTGTTTTGATAAACATTATAGGAATGGATAAATACATGGTAAGTGTTTGTGTTCATATTTTTGAGATAATTTTACCTTTTTGTGGCATGTTTTGTGTCCATACTATAAAAATTACCACTGTGACATTAAAGTTTGAGTATCAAAGAGGCGGGTGAATGAGGAAATCATGAATTTTGCCTTGTTCCATATCATTTTGTGTTTTGTTTGTGCTTGAAATGTAGTCTATCAGTGATTACTAACAGTACACAATTCTATCACTTCTGATTCCAATTTAAAGTGATACTTTTACGACGCATGCTGAAAATTAACGACGTATATTCAGAGGAAAGACAGAAGATTGACAAATACATTCGATATTTTGAGAGTGAACTTCACGCGTTTCAAAAATCATGTGCTTTCTAATTTTCTAGGTCGCCTCTAATATCTAAAATATAACTCAGCAACTAGCCTTTCTTATTTCAAATGATAGTCAAAACGAGATAATATCTTCGAATTCTTTTTTAAGAAGCTGTAAAGACCCAACCTGAAATTTTGCTATTGAAAAGAAATGTTATCTGCTTTTGACATCATTGCCAATTCTTCCCCTATTTCATATTTCTGTAAATCAGTTGGATATGATTCTAAAATTGTGCTTATTCATATGATAATCCACAGCTTAATTTAAAAGTTGCATACTACAATATAACTTTGATTACTATCGTAATTTTGAATGTACAGACCACTTTCCATTTTTGAACATAAAGAAATTCACAAATTTCATTCGTTATCTATCTAGGTTAACTCTTGCACCCACAATGTATTAATGCAATTACCAAAAACCCTAGTTCATCAATCAACAAGCGTTTTCAACAAGATGTGTATTCTTACATATATGTCCTAGGGATAGTGAAATGATATCATCTGCCTATTATCTAAATGCAAAATATTCACACAATCTGACAATGTTTTTATGAAAAAGTGTTACCCCTTTTTGGTGCAGTACTGCAAGTATCAGGACTTGTGTATCATTTCGATTTGCAAGCTGCCACCACAAAGCAAAAGTTAATATTGTAAATTTACAAAAAATTGAGAGAACAAATACAAAATTATATCGTTAATATATTTACAATCAAATTTTACACAATTTGATGAATAATTAATTACATTTCAATATACTCCGGATAAATAAATTGAATTTATTACTCATGAAATATTGAATGTACTATTTTCAGATAATAAACACCTTTGCGGAAGGTCCTCAGGGTATCACTTTATTGGTCAAGCATCGAACAAATGGAAAGACATATATTCTGAAGAAGATCGAATGTAACGATGACCCGGAAGCTAATCGTGCCCTTCGAGAGGTCATGCGACTCACCAAGCTCAGTCACAGGCATCTTGCTGTCCCACGTGATGCCTTCGTTCACTGGGATTCTGCAGAAGCAGCCGTGTATCTGTGTATCGTGTCTGATTACTTTGTCACGGGTGACCTTGACAGCTTCTTCAAGGAGAAGTCCAGGAAGGGTAAATCCATGTGCGAATCGGACATGCAGCGCTGGATGGGCCAACTTCTCCATGCCATAACCTATCTCCATGATAGCGGAATAGCCCATACTGATCTGAAACCAAGCAACGTGTACCTGACGCCCCAGATGGACCTGCGGATCGGGGATTTCGGGATTCGGACTGTTATCGAGGACTTGCATCGGTTCCGTTGTAGGACCAGGACAGCGGTCTGGTCCCTCTATTGGTCCCCACCGGAAGTCTTTGAGGGTCCTCACGGATCCAAGACAGATATCTGGTCCCTGGGTTCCATACTGTTCGAGATGGCGGCAATGGTTCACCAGAGCGTCCTCAAGTCTCGCGAAGTCCTCCTGCAGCTACGGGTGGAAGACAGGGTTGAATTCCTGGAGACTCTGAAACAGATCGGATTGGGCTATGAGAAGTCTTGCCACATCTGCGACTGCGTGATGCAGATGCTCCATGCCGATCACGATGTTAGACCATCGGCTCGAGATGTTCTCAAGATGCATTACCCGCGACTCTGCATCACCATGGTTACCAATAAAGGAACGGAAACCCCTAAATGATGAAACGTGAAAAACTAAGTCTGATTATTAGCTATATGAAATGTGCCTATAACTGACTATAACTGACACCTTTGTCAAAATAGAGAATTAAAACACCGTCTTATGAAGGTGTTGCGTTTTGCTGAAACGGAATTTAACTAATCATCTATTTTAGTAAAACATTCATTCTATGTGTGAGAGTTTTGATATGAGATCTGCTACAATACACTACTCAATGAAATACATATTAAGTGCTATTAGTTAGACATGTTTCCTATATCAATAAGCTGATTTAGCCCACTTATGTGCGTGATATAGACACAAGTGCAGTATCCTTAATTGTTGATTATACAGAATATTATATGAGTAAAGGAAGTGATGTCTTTGAGTATGCAATAGTCGTCGAAGAAATTAGATAATGCACTTGAAATTACAACATGGCCCCCATTAATGATGTCATTTGATAAATATATGGTTAATATACTATTACAATAAAAGAGAAATGTAAGCTAAGGGAAATTTCATTCCAGCCAGGTGTCTTAACAGAATGCTTGAATTATTTAGTTCGCCAGTAATCAGGTTCATTTCAAATCTAATTTTACAATGTGAAGGCTAGTAGGCTATAGGCTATCATTCTGCCAGTGTAGATAGAGAACTAAATACAAGTAAAACCATTATGATAATTAGTAATTTCTGCTAGCTAAAGTGCAATTATGCATGTAATAACATTTGCTTTCTGTTTCATATTAGTGCCGTCAGTAAATTGGAGAAAAAAATAACCACGTACATACAACATCTGCAGTGTTGATACAACCCTGTATAAACTTTGTCTCTACCACGATTAATTCATACCGAAGATGTTAATATTCTACTGCCATCAACGATGACTCTGCTTGCTTTATCGAAACCAAGGATTCTTTGAACTCCATGTTTTTCATTTTGTCTTTTCTTTTCGTAGAGATTAGTGGGGAAACCACGAAGTGAGATGAGGTATTCGTATATATATATATATATATATTTATTCTGAGGGCAAGGCGTTGCTAGAGGAGGGGGGGGGGGTAGCAACCATTCCCCTATACATAATTGTGGTCTTCATCTTTAACGTGTTTCGTCAATTTTATGTTTCTTTCTAAAACTTGGACTACTCGGTTTGGCTTTTGTTTGATTATTACTTACCTCGTACTGCCATAATCAAAATTGTGATTTTTTTTTTCTTTCTCCATGGATTCAATTTAAAACGGAATAATTACTTGCATTAAACGCATTAACATTGGCTAACATGCCCGCTGGTATTTATTTCTTTTAAATCAATAAGTTTAATGGAGCAAGATCCACGTGCCGTGTCTCCCTATTTTTTTTTTGTTAGTCTTTGTTGTGCCCATTTTGTGCTCATATATTTTGTTGTGCAATATACCCATTTGAATTGTCTTACATTGCTATAATAAACACAATATAAAAGAGAAATATATTTGTCCTTCCAAATCGGCACTTTTCTTTTCTGTGATGTGATTTTGATATACTATAAGGCATACATGCTAATTAACTATTTTGCGAGAAAGCAATACGACACAAGTGCCCTCGTTGCAGGGGCCCACACAAAAATAATGAGCAGAGGCGAACCCCGTTAAGAGTTTTAACTTGGAAACAGACACACGTGTTCACACAAAGTTGTACTACTTTTGGGGGTCCTTTACATGAAAAGGGCATTCGCTGACATCAAATAAGTCAAACATTGGATAATGTCGATAAAATGGTTCATTCACTTGATTCTCAATCCAAAGGTTGAGGGTTCGAATCCCAACCTGGTATCGATGTCCTTTGCAAGACATAAATCCACATTTGCCACTCTCCACCAAAGTGTAAGTGGGGGCCCGGAAGTTGCTGGGGGTAATAATTATTGAAGGACCCTCAGGAAGAACAGCAGCAACATTGGGTAAAGAAAATTATTTTTATTTTTTGTATTATTGTTATTATTACTATCATTGTTATTAGTAATAGTATTATCACTAACGTGAACAATCTTATTGTTCTTCTTTTCTATTTATATTATTATTATTATTATTATCATAAATGTTATCATTATTGTTATCATTATTGTGACGACAGCGAGTTATTGTTGACAACTGTCCACAAGATTAGGAGAGGAAACAAGTGTATTAAATGATGGAGACTTGAATAAAATTTGCTTCACCACACAAAGTTATGAATTATTGCCTTATGATTTCAATTTCCAAAGGTTAAAAACATGTATGACGAAATCTTTACTGCTTTACTGCAAATTTACCTTTCAAGTCTTTGACCTGAGAATACAAGCCCTTGCGTTGCCATAAAAATATTAGTAGGGTGGCATAAGCTCTTAAAAATAGTTCACGTAGATAAACGCTAACATTATACGCACCACAATCACGAGCTGGTGAAAATAAGAAAAAATAGGAGGACAAAAGAAAAGAAATTATTGTGCAAGTAATATTTCCAGTGCAAAGTTTAATTTTACGAGCAAATTTATATTTTTCAATCTTTGACCCGTAAATACATGTTTGCTCAAGCGTCGTCATGGATCTTACAAAGACGTCATGCCAGATATTAAAGTATACCGCGTTCAAACGCTGGTAGATACATTTCACATTTCATTTAGCGCGTTCAACTGTTCACGAGATGGACGGATTTAACTGTAAAATCGACACTTTTCAACGAAGCCTTCAGGATATGGCAAGGGAGAGGATATTTTGGATACCGTACAAGGATACTTAGAATTTGGTAAGAAATAACTGGAATGTAAAGACATTAAAACTGTTCACCTCTTGGTTAAAATGAGGATGTTTAGATCCTTACAAGTTTGGAACAGGCCTAAGTAATTGTACAGCCAAGGAATGATGTAATTGTTATTTATTTCCATTAAATAAAATGGTCGTGTTGTTAGCTATCCCCTATACACCATGTACATGTTCCTCTTCTTGATAATTGTCATTATCATTGTTGTAACTATGATATCTTCATGACATTTCTAACTAAGTTGGTTACATTTGATTAAACATCAATTTCATTGGGTTTAAACCACCAAACAGCAACAACAACAAAAGTAAAATAAGAGGCGGAATTTAGAAAAGTCTTTCTTCCTATTTTCACAACATAATATACTGAGATAAGTTTTAACCTGTTGATGATAATTGTTATGCCTTATTTCTTTCTTTTGAAGAAAAAAAATGTACAGTATATAAGACGACTAATATTGTTCTTTAAAGCAACGAATCAAGATAATTAAATAAAATCATTACATTAAGTCTGAAATTCTAAGAGCATGCATGTTCCCCCTTTCCAATCCATGCCAATTAAATAGGTGAAAATTGACAGAAGATTGCGAAAATGGGGTCGCCTGATCCAAACGAAGAAGACTGCAACCACCGGCAAGACCACGGCCCCAATAACGAGACCACCTTGGCAAGAAATGATGACGTCGATGACGACTGGCATACCATAGAACTTGGAGAGAAGAAACCATTGCTGGGCGATAAGGAAGGTCAAGGAAGAAAGGAAGGTAAAATCTCAAAGTTATGATTGTGATTATTATTAAGATGGCCGTAAGTCTGACGTAAGAAGAACTCAAGACATTCTTACGAAAAAGAATGAACAATTAAACGGCGTTCGTACGAACTCCGTAATACGAAACTATGCCCAATCTATGAATCTTTACGAACTCTGAAATTCGTATGAACAGGGAGATTCGTACGAACGCATCGTTCGTACACAACCACCCCAAAATTGATTAAAAAAAAGAAAGAGAGAGAGAGAGAGAGAATACCTGTCATTCGATTTTCACAAAACTAGTTTTGTCCGCATTGAAGCTGTAACTTTATTGCACTACATCCAAAGGTTAGCGTTCTCTATATAAACATGTCTTAATATATAAACATTTTATGTTGAACCTATGCAAATATTTCTTTAAAAGGGAGGACAGCAATGGGTAACTTTGATTTGAACTACGCAACCATTATTCTCGCATTCGTATATAAATATACAAACATACATATATATAAGGAGTAATATATTTGATCTTGCAATAACAAGGTTTTTCTAGTCGTTAATTCTCTTTATGCGTTCACAGGGTAAACTGGTATTTTATGCGAACTGTGAGTTATTGTTTGGGGCATAACAAAATTATAGTGTTGGATAGATATAATAAGTGTCCACGTGCACACAAAGGTGAGACTTTATGAAATTAGGGCAAGGGGTGGATCATACATATATCTCTCTTCCCCCTCTCCCATTTTCATATCTTCCTTGCCCCGCCATGATTGGTGCTCTTTGTTGCAGGAATCCCCTCTACAAACAGACAAAGGTCATGGCAATGAGGATATTTAGTTCGTGTATAATCAATTATAATTCACGAAACGTTTCTAAATAAAGAACACCACTTTAATGAGCAAAAGGAAAAGAAGAAAAAATCATTTAAAACTGTTATCTATAGGCGCACATTAAAAATGAGAGTTTAAAAACAAAAATATCTTATCAAATTATGGTGTTCGATAAAGGTCCATGTGTGGAGATGTCGTGATACAGTCCCCCCCATTCACTTGACTCTCGATACAAGGGTTGAGGGTTCGAATCCCAGCCTGGCGCTAACATAAATCTGCATTTGTCACTCTTCACCCAGGTGTTAACGGGTACTAGTCTAGTAGACGGTACCATATACATACCATGTACATGACCTGGGGAGTGTTTCACAAAGATCCTAAGTAGAACTTAACACTAAGTTGGACTTAAAAATTATGGACAGCCATTGGAGCCTTAAAATGAAATATATTCAAAAGCAGAAATTCAAGTATTTTAGACTTTTTATAAATTCCACATCAAGAACATAGAATCTCCCATGATAATAGAAAATATGAATGATTTGAATCAACATTTTATGTCTTTTAAAGTAACTTTTACAAAATGTTTTCAAGGATGCTAATGGCTTTCCATAATTTTTAAGTCCAACTTAGAGTTAAGTTCTACTTAGGATCTTTGTGAAACACCCCCCTGGAAAAGATGATAAGTACAATTTTTTGTTGTTGATTTGTGTTCTAGATGGGTATTGAAGTAAATTCAGCTTGGTTGCCAGCTTGGCAACCTTGGGCAACTTTTTGTACAGCTATATTAGCATAATCATCTAATTAGCTTATGTGCAATATGTAATGATGTTGGTAATCTAATCCAGAAAGCCTGAAAACATGGATGATACGACTTTTCAAGTGTTTTCTATGAAGAGGAATTCATCTATGACACCAGTTTTTGATTCAAAGTAATGCAATTGTCTTAAAATAGCATAATTAGCATAATGAGCTAATAAGCATGTGTACAATATATGGACTTCATTGTCATTGTTTATCTATAAAGCCTATAGTGGTGCAATGCAACATTATAAATCACCTTTTGAAAGACTACACATTAATTCATGAGAAGATATTCCATGTAGATGTAGTATAATTAGCCTAATTAGCATATACACTGTATGTGCAATATGTAATAATGTTGCTAATCTTAATCCAGGAAGACTAAAAATAGGGATAATATGACTTTTCCGGGGTTTTCCATGATAAGGGATTCATTTGTGACACCAGTTTTTATTTTTAAGTAACGCAATTGGATTAATATGTAATTATTATACTAATAAGCCTAATTAGCATATTTGTAGAATATCAATTATTTGGGACTCTATTGAGTTTCACAAAGTGTATGTCCAATGTGGTGGTTATCTTGGTCGCGAGGCAATGTTGTCGAACCTCATGAAATGTCGAGGAAATGACGAGGTCATCATACGCATTGATGGTTGGGCTTCAGTCATTGGATTTAGGGAGACTGTCGGAAACACACTGAAGATGGTTAAAGCAGATGATAGTGATGGAATTGATGATGTGGTGAGACAGGTACGTACATAGGCCAGGGATGTTAAATACAACAGTGCAAACTATGATCTGTCTTATGTTTACCAAAGCCAGAACCATTGAGAGTACAAGCCCGACGTTGCTCAAGCTTGTGGCAGAATTCCTGGAAAAGTCATATTATCCATATGATGTTTTCAGGCTTCCTGGATTAGGATTAGCAATATTATTACATATTGCACATAATATGCTAATTAGATTATTATACTAATTAGGGTAATTATACTACATCGTCATAGAATATCTTCTCATGAATTAATGATTAGTCTTTCAAAAGAGATTTACAATTGCATTGCACCATTTTTAGGCTGTATAGATAAACAATGACAATGAAGTCCATATATTGTACACATGCTTATTAGTTCATTATGCTAATTATGCTATTTAAGACAATTGCATTACTTGGAATAAAAAACTGTTGTCATAAATGAATTCCTCACCATAGAAAACTCTTAAAAAGTCGTATTATCCATGTGTTTAGGCTTTCTGGATTTAGATTAGCAACATTATATTACACATATGCTAATTAGATGATTATGCTAATATGGCTATTAAAAAAGTTGCCCAAGGTTGCCAAGCTGTCAACCAAGCTGAATTTACTTCAATACCCATCTAGAACACAAATCACCAACAAAAAAACTTGTACTTAACAACTTCTAAACCTAGCAATTGCTGGGGTAATGATAATACCAGAGCCCTCACTCAGGAAGGCTTGAAGAGCATTGATACCGATCAGGCTTCCCTGGGTAAACACAATTATTATGCTTTTTGCAGATATTTCTGTTTACTTTGTCTACTTTGTACAGGAAGATGCTACGTACCAAAACGTTATGAACTTCTCTTCCTGGCTTGGTTGGGCACGTCTATGATGTTTGTGATGCGTATCAACGTCAGTGTCACCATGGCAGTGATGACGAACGCCACATTCACCACGCAGGCAGAGGACCCGAATCGGACAGCGAAAACGTGCCGGGCACCAAACAGTTCAAGTGAAGACGAAGATGGACAGGCATGTTCACATAGCATTGATATGTATATTTTTTAATTAATCATAACATCTGCAGGAGAAGAGTCCGAATAATGCAGTTCTTAGATTTATATTGTGCTACAAACAGACACGCTAACGGGTCTTTTTTTACTTGGCGGGTCTAGAAGGGGATTAAGGAGGCTCAGCCCCAATCCCTTCCCCCGCAAAGAAAAAAATCAAGGCCCGTTTTCTTAATTCTTAAATGAATTTAATCGAGGCACCCGTAGAAACTTCAAGTTCAGCTTGGCGACGCTCAAACTATACTTGTTGGTTTTGACTTTTATTAGGATGGAGGCGAGTTCTTATGGTCTAGTCACGAGCAGGAGCTCATACTTGCTGGTTTCTTCTATGGCTATGCGGCTGCCCAGATACCCGGTGGATGGCTGACAGATAAGATCGGAGGCACTCGGGTCTTCGGAATATCGATGTTCCTTTCGGCCGCCGTCAGCTTACTGAGCCCGATTGCCGCGGAACTGGGTCACTCGTACTTTTTTGCCGTCAGGATCTTGTGTGGTATCGGAGAGGTAATTATTTGTTTAGAGTTCATTCAAAATGAAGGTGGAAGTCCGGCACAGGTAACCAATAATGTCCGTCCTTGCTCATGCTTTTCAAAAAAAATGTTTGTAGTCTAGCTAGGTTGAAGAACATCCTAGCAACAATGTTACAGGAAGAAAGATTGTTCTGAAATGCCCTCACATTCTGAATAACAGAAAATACCTTAAAATTTGGACCCAATATTATTCCACATGTGTATAGTCTGTGTGCATTGCTTTTGCTTATCTATGATTAAGATTTAGTCAATATGGTTTCAATCCGAATGATATAAAGATCAAAAATACACAATTTGCTCTTATTTAGTAACAATCAGCCATCCGTAATAACTTCTGCATGACAGCTCATTTTCACAAACTAATATGTGTATCATTTTTAGTGTTATTTTGCTTGCAATCCACTACGTAAGTTTAGCGTCCCAGCACCTTCCGATCCCTGCGACGGAATAACCCTT
Organism: Strongylocentrotus droebachiensis; assembly: GCA_035222895.1. Classification (NCBI taxonomy): domain Eukaryota; kingdom Metazoa; phylum Echinodermata; class Echinoidea; order Camarodonta; family Strongylocentrotidae; genus Strongylocentrotus; species Strongylocentrotus droebachiensis. The sequence continues at coordinate 43,484 of JAVYIG010012718.1, forward strand.
TTAATGGCTTGACAAACGCGACGCCACTATACATTATTACAAATATGCGTACGAGTAATATTTCAGCTTCAATCAACACTATCAATTTTCTAAAAAAATAAATTTTGCAATCGAGCGAAGCGAATAAGAATCGAAATTCACAAAGAATAACGCGATCGATTTTTTTTTTTTTTGGGGGGGGGAATCAACTTAAGGGCTATGTCTATATACCCATTGCATAGTTTATATTAATAACTTGGATGATAGCGTCATATGCTTCGTTTTAATATGTGATGGCAATGCCCTCACATATGCCCCCCCTTCCCCTTCGTACTTATATGTCCCTGTCGCCCCTGCTTTGTTCCCTTTGATACTTCAGGCGGGTACCTTCCCAGCTCTGGGTTCCATGGTGGCACGCTGGTTCCCTCCACAAGACTTCTCTGCAGCCTTCTCAATTGCACTGTCTAGTGAGTATGTAGCATACGTTATCCTTCTTAAAACTTTTACTCCAACAAAATTGAATAAACCACGGGGGCTGAGGGACGGGCCCCCATAGTCTTGAAGGACGAACACTGTACCGAATTCCCCCCACACGCACAAACACGCACACATCCCACACAAACGTGCACACCCCCACACAGCACCCGCGCACATTTACACCCATAAATCAAAACCATAAACACACACACGTCACACACAATTTTTGGTCTTTTATTATGGTCTTAAATTATTCAAAACCGAAATTTAATCAAAGTTCAAAACACAACTGCATTTTAATTTGTTTGTGTATGTGTGTTTGCCTGTCAGAGAAATTTGGAGCACAGGCTTGTGTCCGCTTCGCTTTTTAAGTGTGATTTTCACCCACTCATATAAACATACTGAAGCTATATATCTTGCACTCATCCGATATATACCTTTTATTTTGACGACTGTATTTCTAATTATCGTGTTCTTCCGGAAGTATTGTAACATCGAACCTTATTTATAAAGATAATGGATCTTAGTCTGATCGGGAATTTCTTTTCTTTACATAAAATTATTAAGTACATATCAATATGTTATATTAACAAATTAATGAAGTGGAAAACGAATATGTTCTTTCAGTTAATGAAGAGGGGGTGAGGAGGTGGAGGGGCGGATTTCACACGACGTTTTGTACGCAAAAAGATGGAGAGTTATTTTTTTTTTTTTTTTACTTAGGTGCCAAATTTGGGACATTCATCGGGACTGTCTTGTCGGGCCTCATATCCGGTTCAGACTTACTTGGTGGATGGCCTATGACGTATTATACTTTTGGTAAGGATATATTTTCTGATCAATATGAACACACCCCAAAATAAAGGTTCAAATTTGCACTTGAATAAAGAGGAACTGTAAAATATTGGTGGCCGATACTTTTTTGTGTGTGGGCTTGCATGCTTGTCTAACAATGTTGAGCAACAAAGAAACAAAAAATCCCGACAATTTGTTTGTGCTTATCAGCAGATTTGGCGTAATATTGTTCCTAATCTTACATATTTGTCTATTTATTGATTTTTAAGCATACTTTGTTCATGTTATATTGTAAAACAGCATCTGGGGAACTAACACTTCAACAAGCTCTGCTTCAAGTTTGTTCCTCTTTTCTCGTGCTTTTTCCAATATAGTTGTCGCTTCATTGCATATTTTTTGTGATATAATTATTCTTGTATTATGTTTTGCATGAGAAATAAAATCATTTGAATCAATTGAATCAAATACTCAATTTGCCCATAGTCATAAGTTTTGTTCCTCACATAAAAAGATGTCAACGAATCCAATGAAGAAAAAAAAATGGAGATGTTTTTTTCATTCATTGTTTTCTACATGCATTGTCTCTTTTTATCTCGTTACTTTCATTTTTTGTTTACCGCCACTGCTCACACAATGCTTCATTAAGGTGGTTTCTCTTTGGTTTTGGTCGTGGTCTGGATGGCTCGTATTTATGAGACACCGGGTCGTCATCCCAGGATATCATCTAAAGAGAATCAGTATCTATCAACAACCGTTATCACAGAGAAGGTAAACGTGATACTACTCGTATCATCGTAATCCCTTTAAGGAGTATAAAACTCCGCCTCTTAAGTCTCATAATCCTGTACAGCCGATCTAGATCTATATACAAGTGATGCGATTTTTGTTATGTCTAGCTATTTCGAATAAGCCTATATCAAACTAAAATAATTCATCAAAAAATAAATAAATTGTATTTTTAAAAATATTATTGATTGTGAAGTCATAAATGCTCTAACATTGACTAAACATTTCTGACAGAAATTAAGTAAAGCGACCACGATCAGACACATCAGTTAGCCTACTCCGCTCGTACGTCACACGCCTTTTTTTGCGGCGGCAATACCGCCATATCTGAACGAGCCTTGAAGAAAATCCATTACAGAATCATATTATCTTTGAGGATATTTTGTTTCATATATCCTCTATAACCTAAGTTTAGAATCGTGTTGTTTATCTGACTTTACTTCATATTATCCTCTATAACTTAAGTTTTTAAATTTGTTGTTTATCTTTTCCACTTTGCTTCTTAAAGACAGAGAAGATCTCCATACCTGTTGTCGATATGTTGACGTCTATCCCCGTTTGGGCCGTAATCATCACATGTTTCGGTGGTTCCTGGACCAATCAGGCGATGTTTACAAATCTACCCATCTACCTCAAGCATGTTCAGGGAATGGATATTGAACTGGTACGTTAGAATATTGGTTATAGCGCCTGTGATTGATGATTGACAATAACAATCTTACGAACTTCACAACAACAAAACATCCGAAGTAGCCCACGACGGCCCACAAGACTTACAGCTCATGAGACCTACATGTCCCGCCTCATGGGCATTCTGGCATTTTTTTTTCTTCTCGGGATCACCAGAAAGACATTGTCGGTCTCGTGGGTTGTCTGTCTTGTTGGCCCCCTTCTCATGGTCTATTAGGATGTCCTGGAATATATGTGCTTGTTAATATGAGCTGTCACTGGAGTTTTAATAGAGACTGGTACGGAAATCTTTGAAAAGAAGAAGAAAACATAAAGGCTATATCATGTATAACGTGACTTCAATATACAAAACACGGATTGGACCAAATGGTAGAGCAGGTCACTTGTTATTAGTTAATATTTAAGCCAAACTGTCTCTTCATAACTATTAATGATAGATGTCGTATAATTTGTTTATACGCTCTCAATTGTGTCTTATTCAAATTGTTCAGTTTATATTCCTCCTACATGTAAAGGAATTAATTTGATTAACTCACTTTCTGTCTAAGATTCTGTCAACACAACTCGTCGGCTTTCCTAGAAGGCCGTAAGAACTATCTATTGTCAATGGCATTAACGGCCTTTTTGACGTCAGGCGCCGAATTTACGTCTAAATCATTCCGTCATTTTGTTTGGTAGATAATATTGTTTAATATTTGAAATATGAAACAGTACTAAACAAAATAAAACTATAATCATTTTTCACTTCTTTCCCCCTACGTTCTCCTTTGTCATCCTCGTGGACTGCACAGATTGGTATCGCTGCCGCCATCCCATATGCTGTCGAGTCCTTCTTCTTGGTAGTTGGAGGAATGATCAGCAACAAGCTGATAAAGCGACAGGTCTTAGGTGTTATAACCACAAGGAAGTTACTAACCTTTATTGGTGAGTAAAGGACGATGATGCATATGCTCCGAGCTTTTAATTGGTCAAAGATATGTATTCTGGATCATGTCATCGAAGCTTGTCCTATCTAGAAATCCCCTCACGGTGCTTCTGTACTTCGAGAGCTTGATGATGAGACAATCAGTTTGCTAAGTAAGGAACTTCCTATATAGATGATGTACTCCTTGGTATTCTTTGAACGAACGAACGAAGATATATGTTTAGGGTTAGGTAAGCGTTTGTTAGCGATCTTTGGTTTTAGATAAAGTTTAGAGTTAGTCTGGGAATAATCTTACCTGCACAGTTGAAATTGGAAAACAGCGACCAGAGCGTTTACCGAGAAGCATGTGTTGTAAAACTTGAAAGTCTTATGAAAAGTAATTTGTATTCATTAACCCTTACTGTACTGGGCTATTTTGAGCACCCTCTGACTGGGGGGGGGGGGGGGGGCCTGGGAGGCCCCCCCCCCATGATCTCGGCCGTCGAATGCCCGATGAACACGTAAATTTGCATATTTGTAGATATTTACGTAAGTAACAAGATGGTATAATTAGTTTTTTCCTAATATGCAAATTTTTGTCGTTATAGCCTAACTAATTATGCAAAATGCTAATTTTATGCATTTTACAGAAAACTCTACATATTTGTCCGTAGACTTGTGAAGAATCTTGAAAATGTATTGAATAAATGTTTCCTTCATCTCAAATTCATGAGGTTTCATTATTTTTATGAAATTTGAAAATGCATAGGTTAATTTGCATAAATTATGAATACGCAAATTACGGATTCATGAATATCAAATCTGGAACTTATTTAGGGAACTAGAATCATTACAAAAATTGTCAGACTCCACTTTTTGAATGTTGAAACTCATTATTCATATGAAACTTCTTTTCTAACACAAAATAGTTATTTGATGTAATTAATAATGATAATTTATGCAAATTTGATGCGATTTTCAACTATTTATTTTCTCATGTATTTTATTGTTTTTTATTTCTTATTATATCTTTTGTTTTATTTGTAATGTATTCTTTTGTTCTGGAATACATCAAGTTACTCTGACAAACATATAAAAGCAATTTGATATCATTTCATATCTTCACATTTCTGCTTGTACATGAATATATGCAATTATAGCACTTTTTTATGACATGCGCATACTAATTGTTATGTAACACCTTACAGGTATATCCGATTTTGACGAAAGGTGTATCAAAATGTGCGCAAGACTTGAGGACAAAAAGTCATGAAACGACAATTCAAAATTCCAAGCGGTTGCGGCGCGATCTCCGAAAATGTCGAGGGGGGGGGGGGGGGGGCCTCCCAGCCCCCCCCCCCCCAGTACAGTAAGGGTTAAATGATTCTTTACATTTCGGACGGTTTCTTTTTATTTTGAATGGGAGGAGCAGAAGTTTGACAATTTTTATGAACGGTGATCGTTAAAGGCTGCTTTTATTCCATGACACCTTAACGTGGACATTCACACTGCTGCTTACGTACCCTAGAGAGTCTGTATAAACATTCAAACGAAATCGGGGATGGAACCTTGGTACAGTATTGGGCTATTCCCATGCCATTGACATATCTCCATTTTATTTTTTGTTTTAATTATCCTTCATACCTTAAGACCTATGATACATTCTTACGGCAGGATTCGCTCTGTCTGCGATGTTCTTCCTACTCCTAGCCTACGTTGGCTGCAACACCGCCCTCTCCGTCGTATTCATGATTGGCGCAGTTGGCTTCAACGGAATTTGCACCTCTGGCTACTACGTGAACCTGATGGACATAGCTCCTAGACTTGCAGGAAGTCTTATCGGTTTGGTCAACTCTTCTTCTGCCCTTGCCGCAGCCATTGGCCCGTATGTCGTCGGTGTTCTTACTCCAAACCAGGTGAATAATCTGTCATCTTCTGGTAGTAACTTTAAGAACAACCATACCCCATGTGTTGTATTCGCAAAAATTGTTTGGTTGTCCTCAATTGCTTTTCTGGAGTAGGGGCAGGCGGGCGGATTTTTTTTTTTTTTTTTTTAATTTTTTAATTTTTGAAACTTCATTTTTTTATATTTTTATTTTTTTCCGTAAAAAAAAAAAATCATTGGGATTTTCAAGCATTTAAACAAACAAAGTCTATAAACACTTTAATATGGTAAAAGACTAGTTTAATGTACAATGAATATCAAGACCAACACAGAAAGTATTTTGGGCTTTGAAATACAGCACCTTTTAAATCTCCATTGTACTACTTGCAGCTACTTGCGCCCTCTATGTAGCAAACAATGCCTAATCGGTGACCATTGGTCCCCCATGATCCTCTTTATCTTATATTAACTGAGAGCTGATTTGATGAGATAACCACCTGTCCAGTGACCTTGCAGGGTGGTCTAATCCCTCCTGTAAACTAGTACAGATGGGCTTTAAAATGAGTTTAAGAATGCTCAGAACCTGATTTGAATGAACGGCATTTTGACATAGAAAAATAAAAATGGCAATTTAATAAATACCTAATTGCGTACTGAAAAGACAAAACTGGCAACGGGATGCATTTTGATCCTTGCAAATGCATAAAATGGTATGTTTGGCATGATTGCCCCCCCCCCCCCCTTATCAAAATAATGGATGTTTCCTTAAGTTTAGGCAAAGGCCACTTATATTTATATACCCATATGGAGATTTAAGTCGTTCAATTGGTCAAAACTGCAGGAACTGAATTCGCTAGTGACTGCCGGGCATTATAGCGAATAATATTGACCGGGCATTGTGGCGCGTGCAATTCAAGGACGCAATAACTGCTCATTTTGGGGGTAACTTTTGAAACTATAATTCCTCGGTGATCTCGAGACTGCACTCTGCCTCCTGACTTCGTCTCAAAGCACAGTACAGTTTCGAGATCACCTTGGACAATAGTTTTAACCGGGCCCCTCAAAGCAGTCAATATATATCATATCGTCTGGTTTTCCACATTTTATGGATTGCAGCAGTATTGATGGCAAAATTGCCCAGAAATTTTCTCATGTCCTTCAGCTTAACACATTTGATCTTCAAGCTATTGGTATAGATAACTCATCCGATCCCACGCCTCCATTAAAGTATACAAATAAAAGTTAACTTGTGTTCTTGATCTAGATGAACAGTGTGTGAGCATCTACTTGCAAATCTGTTTCGAATAACCTGACCGACAAAAACAAAAATCTCAATCATCTGACTCGTAACGATTGACAAATTTAAAGCGAAATTTTAAACTTTCCATTTATATTTTATGTCTTTTCGAGAATTCATAATTAATTCTTAGATTCTGCAACACAAAACTAATCACGACTCCAATAACAGGATTAAGTAATTAACATGGAGTCTTATTTCGTAGTTAATATAGACTATATGGGAATAGAGAAAGTTGCCAATAAAAACAGGTGGTCTTCCTAGAAGGTTCTAAAAGACCATTTCTTTCTTGAGGGTTAACATCCAGTTGTGAAAATGGTATGATATACTTGAAATACTTGTAATTTCATAAATATTGATTGTACAGAAAAAACAGATAAAGATCAGGGTTGTTTTTAACAAAATAGGATAACATTTTTTTTTTACACGTTCAGTTACTGATTTAAACTCAAATTACAACATGTTCTGTATTCGTTATCTTTTCAGTCGGACATTACAGGTTGGCAAACGGTTTTCATCATCTGCTGCGGATTAAATTCGTTCGCGTGTTTGATGTTCCTGGTCTTTGGCTCTGGAAAGGAGCAGAATTGGGCCAAGCAACCTGGAAAGGACAATTCCTGATTTTTGTTTCCTTCTTAAGCCCCTTTCACACCGGATCTGCGTAGAGTTGCGTAGCCAATTTGTCAGATCCAAGCACTGTACTTTGCTATGTCTGGCGATAGGATCTAGTTCTGTTGGTATAGGGGTTTGTTATGAATTTAACACACAAAGAAAAGCACAAATCTCATTCGTTGTCTGTATAGTTACATCTTACAACCACACTTTATTAATGAAATTAACAAAACAAACAAAACATCAACCTGCGTTTTCCAAGACGTGTATTCTACAGGTATATCCTAGTGATGAACAATGAAAATAGTATCACGTGTCTTTTACCTTCATGCAAAATATTCCCACAATCTTCCTGTGTTTCTAAGCAAAAGTATCATTACCCCTTTTGGTGCAGTACTGCAAGTAATACGACGTGAGCTCACTTATAATATGCCCCTTAATCATTTACGGGAAAAAAGGTACAAGTCTAAATGCTTCCGCATTAGTGATATAAAAGTTTGCTGACCCCACAATAAATGGGTGTATGGAACACTACAATATCTTCCAATCAAGTGTTCCAGATATAACCGATACTTAACAACCGCCGTTGAAAGTCTCTGCAGTTTGTCTCTAAGTGCTGACGTCTCGTCTAAGCACTCGTACGTAACTCGCGACCGAATGTCCATAGGTATCTGATCAGTGGCGTACGCAGGATTTTTTCAAGGGGGGGGGGGTTTAAAATCGGGCCTGAAAAATTTGAAAATCGCGCCGGCCAAAAAGTCGCTCAGTGGGGGGGGGGGGGGGGGGGGGGGGGGGGGTAAGCGGACACTTTTTTTTTTTTTTTTGTCTCGAAATTTGAAAATTTGACATTTTGTTCAGTTGGGGGGGGGGGGGTAAGG
>JAVYIG010012719.1:0-51762 GCA_035222895.1 Strongylocentrotus droebachiensis
CGCCCCCTGTATGCCTACTGAGCTAAAAACAATACATAATCAATCAAGAACTAAACTTTTTGAACATAATTATTGAGTATTTGCATAGATTTTTCATCAATGATTTGAAATGCTTTTTTCAACAAATGTCTAGTAAAAGAATTTCGAAACCTATTTCTAGACAATGAAAATTGACCTTGAGTATTTTTGTCGTTCTAAACTTCGGAACTTGGACGTAATTTCCACCTCAGTCTTGTGGAATAGCTTTGCTCTTTAATGTCACAGTAATATGTTAAAACAAGTGATATAGATGAACATGGTAACGGTCAGGCGCGGATCCAGGGGGGGGGGGAGTGAGCCTTGCCCCCCCCCCCTGGCAAAAAAGAAAGAAAATTAAAAAAAACGGCCCGCAGCCCCCCCCCCCCCAAAAAAAAAAAAAAAAAAAAAAAAAAAAAAAAAAAATGTGAAACCAGAAATGTACTTTCCAAAATTTCCGGGGGCAAATAAGAAAAACAAAATTGTGCTCAATACCCCGGCCCCCCCCCTCCCCCCCACTAAGCAAAATATCGGCCGGCAGGATTTTCACATTTCAGCTCACTAATTTCAAATTTGGGCCTCCCCCCCTAAGAAATCCTGGATCCGCGCCTGGTAACAGTTGTGCCGACCCCCGTCAAACAAAATGCATAAAAAATGGGGGCATGTATTAACCCCACCAGCACCCCTTTTGAATCTTGGCCCAACTAGTCCGGCAGCCAAATCCAGATTATTGGCCTAACCTTGTTTTAGGGTCTATAGTTTTTTTTTCAATGGATTATGATTGCCTAAACCTTCTATTTGAAGAATCCGATTGCTGACACTCTGTCAGCCTTGAGCAATTTAAGATATGTGACGTCATACAAAATGGCCGCCAAAGTACATGTTTTTTTCTCTAAAAATGTATAATAAATATATAATAGGGCTTTTTCTACAATTTTGGGCAGCCAAATGTCTGTATCTCTCTAGGACCATCACTAAAAATTGTTTCGTGATGTTGCACGGCCATAGATGACAAGCTAATTTGCATATTTTGAAATAGCGCCCTCTATAAATATATTAATTTTGCATAAAAATAGGTGTGCCAGCCAAATGCCAATTTCTTATTTCTCAATGGATTATGACTGCCTAAACCTTCTATTTGAAGAATCCGATTGCTGACACTCTGTCAGCCTTGTGCAATTTAAGATATGTGACGTCATACAAAATGGCCGCCAAAGTACATGATTTTTCTCTAAAAATGTATAATAAATATAAAACAAGGATTTTTCTACAATTTTGGGCTGCCAAATGTCTGTATCTCTCTAGGACCATCACTACAAATTGTTTCGTGATGTTGCACGGCCATAGATGACAAGCTAATTTGCATATTTTGAAATAGCGCCCTCTATAAATATATTAATTTTGCATAAAAATAGGTGTGCCAGCCAAATGCCAATTTCTTATTTCTCAATGGATTATGACTGCCTAAACCTTCTATTTGAAGAATCCGATTGCTGACACTCTGTCAGCCTTGAGCAATTTAAGATATGTGACGTCATACAAAATGGCCGCCAAAGTACATGATTTTTCTCTAAAAATGTATAATAAATATAAAACAAGGATTTTTCTACAATTTTGGGCTGCCAAATGTCTGTATCTCTCTAGGACCATCACTACAAATTGTTTCGTGATGTTGCACGGCCATAGATGACAAGCTAATTTGCATATTTTGAAATAGCGCCCTCTATAAATATATTAATTTTGCATAAAAATAGGTGTACCAGCCAAATGCCAATTTCTTAGATCTACGTGACGTTAAACACATATTATATGCTTCGTATGCATGAAATAATTACGATTGTGCTGCATTTATCTTACATATTTTTTGGTCTAAATTAAGATACATGTAAAGAAACCAAGATCTACAAGAGAATCAGTGAGAAGTGATTTTACCGTACATTATTGTTCCATTCATAGGCTTTATTTAGACCAGCATTGATCCAGCGTCAGCGAATGATGATAAAGCATTTGGCATCGGTACCAGACAGATGCATGAGTTTTAACAGAAGTTACCTGGTGGATTCTATGACACAATTTCCAAGAAAGTCTACAACGGGTACCTGACATAAATTTTCAGCCCAGACACCAACTGTAAACCAAAGTGTTTCTGGAGTTTCATAAACGGCAAGCGATGCAATGCTTCAGGGTTGGCTCCATTGAAATAATCTAATGGAATGACTTACTCAGATAGCCTCTCAAAGGCGAACATTCTAAGTAATCAGTTTTCATCCATCTTCAACTGCAATGAAGATATGACTAGTCTGAGAGACAAAGGACGAAGCCCCTACCCAACCATGGATCACATTACTATCTCGCCACCAGGTGTTCTGAAGATCCTGTCTGAGCTTGATGTTCATAAAGCCATGGCACTGGTCCTGACCAAATCCCAGCCAGACTTCTGACCACCAAACTGACACCTGTGTTCCCTCTATTCTTCCAAGCCTCCCTTAACCAGAGCGTGCATACCTGATAAATGGAAGATGGCTATATATATTGATCCCATCTTCAAGAAAGGTGACCGTAGCAAGCCAGAGAACTACAAAGCTGTCTCTCGGACGTCAGTAACCTGTGAAGTACTGGAGCACATCGTTCTTAGCAGCAACATGAACCACCTTGAAAGCCACAACATCTTGTCTGATGCACAACATGGCTTTCGAAAGAAGCGATCCTGCGTCTCACAGCTTGTCCTTGTTGTCCTGGACCTTGCCAAAGGCATCAATGCCAGAGACCAATTGGACATGACACTCCTTGGTTTCTCCAAATCATTTGACAAGGTTCCCCATAGAAGGCTAGCTGTTACACAAGCTCCAATTCTATGGAATCTGGGAACCCACACATGCTTGGTTTTCTGGCTTTCTGAGTTACAGGACCCAGCATGTGTTACTGGAAGGACCCATCTCCAACACCAGCCAAGTAACATCTGGCATCCCGCAAGGCAGCGTTATCGGCCAGATGCTGTTTCTCCTCTTCCTCAATGATCTGCCACCGTACCTCTCCCCAAACCCAAAAGTCAGGCTCTTTGCTGACGATGGCATGCTATACAGCAACATCAAGACATAGGAAGACGCCTAACGTTTACAAGAGGATCTTGACTCACTGCAACGCTGGGAGCGTGATTGGCTGATGGAATTCATCCCACATAAATGTCAGGTTTTACATGTCACCAATAAACGCAAATCCATCATCAAATTCACGGACAGACCCTAGATGACAAAAATATAGCAAAGTATGGAGGTGTTGAGTCACAGAAAAACCTCAGCTGGAACCCACATATCAACATTATCAGCAAATACTCTAACTCCACCCGTGCCTTTCTTCAAAGAAATATCCAACCATGTCCTAGAAAAGTTAAATAATTGTGCTACGATACTCGCCTTCAACCAATCATGGAGTATGCCATCATCATAATTATATGGGACCCTAACACTCAAACAATTAGCAATCATCAAGAAGCTTGAAATGGGTCAACGGCGCTATGTCCGCTCCTTCTGGAATGACTACTGCAGGACAAGCAGAGTCAACAACATCCCTGCACAGAGGGCATTCCAAGAAGATAATTGTTCATTTTGCCTGAATGCTTGTCTAAAAGAGGAGCTTCTTCCCGGATACAATAAGACTCTGGAACTCCCTCCCTTTGAACACCGTCAATTGTACCTCTTCTTTAACAGCTTCAAGCAAGAGTTTCTTGCTGTGCAGCTCCTGCTATGACTAAACAGTCAAATCCTAGAGAGGCAGGTCCTGTTGCAGTTGCTGCAGACAAATTTCATGTGTGGCTGTGCTGTTGAAGCCGTGGCTAGCTGCCGTCTGTGTTGCCTTTTCTCCTCCCACTGTTCTACTCTCTTCTGATCACTCCTCTGTATACATGTCTTCACAGCGCATCTCCATTTGGGGCAGTCTGAAGCATAGGCTTCCCATTTTGTAGGGTTGATTTCACTGGCCTCCATATCCCTCTTGCACACATCCATGAAGCGAAGGCCAGGTCTTCTAACTGTCCTGGTTCTGGTCGCTAACTTTCCCTACAAGATGTCTTTTGAAATGCGGCCGTCTTCCATACGACTGACATGACCAAGCCATCTCAGCCGTCGTTGTGATAGAAGAGCGTAGATGGTCATCATCCCTCCTTTTTGAGGACATCCTTGTTTGAAATGTGGTCCTGCCATTTGATGCCTAGGATTCGCCTCAAGTAGCGGAAATGGAAAACATTCAAACGGCGCTCCTGACTTGCATACAGGGTTCACGACTCACTGCCATACAGGAGAGTGCTGAGCACATAGGCCTGGTAGATCTTCATTTTCGTGTTGGTGGTTTATAGTAATTTAAAAGTGTTCTTCCAGGCCTGCTTTGAGTGTCTAGCAATCGTGGTTGCTGCCTTGCCAATGTGAACGTTGAGCTCGAGATCAAGGGAGAGGTTGCTTAATGCATGGAGCCGAGGTAGGTGAAGTTTTCAACCACTTGGAGGGTGTAGTTTAATTAACATTGGAGGATTCAAAAGTCTATGACACCAAGTTGATCTACTCTAGAGTAATAGGACTGCAGGCAAGTTGAAGATATGTCAATATCAAGAATATTTTGTCATGAAAGCTTTCACCAGTTCAAAGGCGAACTTGAAGAATTTGACAAAGGTTGACGTGTCACTTGAGCAACCTTGTACAGCCCATTTGATGGTTGTGCTCCACTCTGGATTAAAATCTGATGATCTTTGGTTGGTGTGCCACCAGGGTTTCTAGAAGTCATGACGAATCGAGAGTCGATCATCCAAAAGAGTCTTCCTTCCCACCTCACTGCTTCCCTCCCAGAAACTACTGACAACAAACTACAGTTGATCGACATCATAATACCGGTATGCGTGATTCTGCAGAATGATGAGGTGTTCAGAAATAGGCAAAAGCACAAGCTGGTCATTACCGGTCAAGATGATGTATCTGTTGAAGTGATACCAGGCAGCGATGTCATGCCAAGGGAAGGTCTTTCCATAACACATGAAGAAACATCATAGTACAGCAAGCGATTCAAATTGCTGCTAATGAGAAAAGGTATGTTAGGGTCCTGGCTGTTAGGGTCCATCATTATCTACATGAATAACTTAGAACGCCAATGATCATGGCGTCATCAAAGAGCGAAATGTTATTGACATTCCTGCCACTGTACACAAGTTAGAAGATATCATTCCATCGATGTTGGCAGGACATGCGTTGAGGGGATGCGACACTATTTGGGCATACTTTGGGATTGAAAAGGGTACATGCATTGCTGAAAGTGATGAAGCAGAAGATTTGACTCCCTTTGGACTCAGTTGGCAAGAGAGCTCATCTGCAAACATGTGTGTGGAAGCACGCCTTGCAGTCACCACCCACATCATTGGATCCTACAAAGTATGGCTATGCAAAAGAAGAGGAAACCAAATCCCTGATCCCTGTCACAGTACTTACAAATGTACAACTCGCACCGGACAACATATTAAGGTTAATACGGTGCACTTGTGCGAGTGGAAGCCTATGTAAATCATCACGGTGCCAATGCAACAAAGCAAAACTAGCATGCACAATTTTCTGTGGTTTTCGCGCCTCTGTCGAGTGTTATAACGATCAAACTAAAGCAGCAAATGATAGCCATTGGAAGGTAACCATGTTTGGTCATTTTGGGTGGATATTTCGCTTTATTAAACTCATAAATTCCCTTGTAAGAGAGGAACCTTTTCATGATAGGTTCATATAAAAGAATGTATTACCTCAAAATACAAATCAAATTTCGGAATGCTGTCACTGAAAACGGGCATTTATAACCATATGGTACCTCATATCTATGGGACAGAGAGCATGAAATTCTAGCTTGTTTTCTTCAAGTATTAAAGATAAAGACCAGTTATGGTCATGCGATTGCATTGTGAAAGAAACGTTGTTGAATCGATCAGAAAAGGTTGATCATCTAGCTTATAAGTATTGGTGTGTACTGCAAGGTTCTGGAATCATCAAAACGATTAGAAATTTGGCCCAGTCTTGGTAAAGTTACAAGCACTGTACACAGAAGGATGTATATGGGACTACGCGACACGTGCGCGATATCTATCAGGTCTAAATAGATATAATAATTTACCAAATATATCAATTAGTAGGCGGTTTCTCGGCAAATTTTGCATCATCACGTATTAGTCAAAACATATTCTTTCACATGATTGGTGATAAGAGCTTCCATTTCATTTTTTGAGAGGGGGGCGTTTCCAAAACTGATCTTTACCTTTAAAGTACAAAATAACAAAAAAATCACACCAAAATGTGGTGCACAATTTTTACTTATTGTATTCAGTGCGTCTGACTTATAAAAAATGTTAATTTCATGTTAGAAATTGGCATTTGGCCATCATTTAACATTTGCAAGTTAACGTGTACATAGAGGGCGCCAATCTGAATTATGCAAATTTACATGCCATTTTTTATCATACAACATCGTCAATTTTTATTTAGTGATGATCCTAGAAAAAAGTCAAGATATTTGACTGACATTTAATGTAGAAAAACATATCAATTCCTTCGCGCTCCTTTTGGGAGATCAACCGACCCGCGCGCATTTTATATTACATGACATATGGTAAAATTCTCGACATCTTTTTACACTTTTCTTTACCATTAAAAATCGAAATTGAGAATAATATCCTCAATCGAGATATGAGAAGAAGGAAACATTTCCTTTACATTCCATGTAAAACCATGCCCTTACTTGAAAAAAAACCTCCGTCACTTTGACGTTGAACTTTACAATCCATTTAAAAAAAATTACTCTCTCATACACAATGTCAATGGATCGGTCGCACTGTGCTCGATTGCCTTTCAATAAACCAATCTTTAACTTTGCAGCAACGCGTTTTGCGTCAAATTTGTAAATCCTCAATCACAGACAATGACATATGATACGTAAGCTTTTCATACATATAAATTTCATTTTGATTGATTCATTTTTAGCTCCGTCAATTTTCATGTCAAATCATGCTTCATGTCCCATTTTAGAAGCCCGACCCAGGGTTTTGTGCCAGCTAGCCTTGTATGCATGTACGTAATGTGCTATGCATACACATATAACTGAACATGCATAAGTACAGTACATGTACGTACACACGCAGCGCAGCGCGTACGAGCGCACTGCACTACATTTCATTGGGTCAGTACCATTATGAAAATAGGGGAACAATGAGTGGGATGGGTTTAGTGCCGTCACAATAAACTTGCGCATTACACGCGTACGTATAATTAGAGCAATTTATGCACCCCCAAGAAATAATGAATACAGCCCGACCTCTCTACACACAGAACTGCACAGATACCGCACAGTCCGGTCAAGGCGGTACGCGTAGCGTTAAACTGCCAAATTTACAGAAATTGTGAGGAGCGCTTTTGCTATGAAAGGAATTGATATGTACTGTAAACAATTTTTTTATCATTAATTTTGGTAAAAAAGGGTATTTTGGCGGCCATTTTGTGTGACGTCACATATCTCAAATTGCTCAAGGCTGACAGAGTGTCAGCAATCGGATTCTTCAAATTGATGGTCTAAGGAACTATAATCAAAACAAAAAAAAACTATAGACCCTAAAACAAGGTATATCGTGATGGCTGCCGGACTAAACTAGCAGAGCGCCATCGCCTGTGAATATGCCTACACTGCATGCAGACAACACGTGTACTTATAAATACGTTTATGCGCTAAGCTGGCTACTATGCTATATAGCGCTAGCAGACACAACATAACGTGACAACTTTTAAATCATAGGGACACGTCCATATTAATTAGAGGGTTGCAACATTTTCGGGGTGGTCTTTAGAGTTTAATTAAACACAAGATTGAGGCAACTGTTATCACCAATACTTTACTGAATTGACATATTACTATCATAAAGAAGATATATCTATGTGAAAATGCACAACGATGATCTAAATGAGAAAGATTTAGAGTAAACTAAAGACTAAAAGAGTATTATGAACACAGTGTAACTCCCTGCATATTTGAGATTCCTATGTGTACAATAATCGAACTACACTTTTGACCCGCCCCACGTATACCTCAGTCGTAAAGATACTGGATTGAAGATGTCGGGAAAAGGTGAGAATTGTATGATTTTGCTGGATTTTTCGAAAATTTTGAATACTGTTTCTATGGCATGTGTTCTCATCTTGTATTGTGTGATTTGATGCGTGAGAGGACACATTTTAGATCTATTTTATGGACTCGGAAGAATGGTTAGAATTGCTCTCACAATCAGTCTTCGTGTCACTGAGCCATACTATTGCATGCAGCATGCACAGCCGGTTGACTGTTGTTGAGTTGGGGATGTTTGCAGTGTTTCTAACAGTCAAAAATCTTAATCTGAACATTGTTTAATGAAACCATCAAGCAAGTACAAGTAGACTATATTAATATATTAATATCCCACTGAACTGTCAAAACATATTGACTTGCTAACAATGCTATTCAAATTCAATGGGATATCGGCAAAATGTTATTTGTGATTGATGATGGTTCTGTGAAAAACTGCCTTGGTCTACACATAGGGTCAATGTATCTTTCCCTTGGCCTTGCGAACAAATACGGTGTTTGGGTATTCTGCCGTCTTTGATGTGCAGTTGCCGTTACTTAGTAAGACTCGGGGAGACAACATCATTCGAAGATCTACACATGTACATGTAGATCTAGAGTCTAGAGTAGCGGCTCCGGTGTGCGGCCGTCCAGTGCGAATTGCCGATTTTATTTTGTATGCAATTACTCACAGAATGCTTCAATACCGTCAATGGAGAGTTCATATATTTAGTTATTAAATAGAAGGCACAAATAACGTAACTGACCCACAGCGTGGTCAGTACTGTCCACTTTAGAAGACGTAAAAGTTGCCCGGTGGGCGGCCGTGCGTAACCCGGTTTGCGGCACGCGTACGTCACAAAGCTTTATGCGCTACGTCACGATCAAAGCATATACCAAATTACTACGGGTAACCCAAATTTTCATGTTTATCTGTTGCTACAGTAAATTTTTCAAGTTTTAAACAATTTCACCTTTTTACTGAATGGATCATCCCATACGGGGGTACGTACTACTAGAAACTATTGGGTCACAGCGGGTACACACATCAGCACACATACCATCATACACGATCCCGCATGTTATGTGTGTATTAACACCCCCCGCCGCAAACCAGAAAATCATGTAATTACGTGCCGGTTTGCGGCCACCCCATGCAACTGGCCATGCGGTGGCACAATCAAAATATCTGCGATAGGAGACAGACCACAGCCATCATACTTCCACAAAAACATCAAATTTCACCTCCAATCGGACAAATATCGGACAAATAGAGCTACAATATTGATCTAGTCATGCCTCGATCTCTTAACTTAAAAGTAAGCACCTGCTGGAATTTTCATCGCCGACTTGTGCCGTAGATTTCCGACATCGCTGACGGATACTCCGTACCGACAGGAGCATCTGCTACGGACGTTTTCGGCAGCGCAGAACTTACCGGGGAATCCACGGTAGGTTTCAATGATTATTATCGAGTCATTTTTATTTTATTTTGAAAAGTGATACCCCTGGCCGCAAACCGGGCTATGCCGCAAACCGGAGACTCTACTCTATGTGAATTTTTTTTTTTTTAATAGCCTCTAGACCCCATGTAATTGGTAAGACTTTCCTTGCACATACAAAAAATGGCTTGCAGATCCCCAGGGCAGACATGCCAACCGTTCCGATTTTAACGGAACTGTTCCGTTTTTGAAGTTTTTATAGCCCTAAAAAACGGAACGTTCCGATTTTGGGGAATTTGGCTTTCCATACACAGCATTGATCTGATCGAGTGCTGAACGGATTGCATTGCGCAAGATGCGTGCAGCGTGCACTGATATGTACGTACACTGGCAGCGTGTTGCTGCGCGCCACGTGCATTCTGATATGTGTTTCCGTACGTAACATTTCCATACGTAAATACTTGCGCTGGCAAATCTCGTAAGTATAATTTCTATACGTTTGCATGCGCATATCAGCATGCATGCATTCGCTATTACGGCTAGCGCACCGTATGCATAGGGTCCCCATGCAAAGTACGTGTTTCGAGGTACCGTATACTTTGTGATTTGTGATTTGTCTCTGAAGAAAATCTGTCAAAATGAGCGGAACAGCAGCAAGACGAATTCAGAAGTACAAACAGGAATACAAGGAACGATTTCCCTTTATTAGAGCAAGCACAAAAGGGGAGGAATATGCATACTGCATTTATTGTCGGCAAGATCTAAAGGTCAGTGGTGGAGGAGCCAACGACATTGAGGCACCTATCCAATAAAAAGCATAAAGACAATGAGCAAGCCGAAGTGAATGCGTCCAAGACATTGAAGAAATTGACATCATTCTTCGGCAAGAAGGAAGACACTTCCGTTTTCAATGCAGAGGTTTGTTTTACCGATTTTTTAGTAGAGCATAATATTGCCTTAAATGCTTAAATAAATTAAAATGTGGAATTCACTTCAATCACTTTTTTGTTTGGTATGACACAAAAATTACCCATAAACTTGGGTTGAATTTTAGGGGAAATGGTCCCTAAAATAGGCTCAGATTGCACCAGAGAGCATCTGGAAACCCAGAGCTTCCAGGGCCCTAAAGCGGGCCCTGGACCCCGGCTAAAAGGACTTCGCGCTTCGCGCTCGTGATGTGCGCTTTGCGCACATAGTGTACAGATTTCTGATTTTCAAATGTTGGCATGTATGCCAGGGGATGTATTCTGAAAAGGATGTTCCCATTTACAGTATAATGGGGAAAATGATGTTAATGGCCATGGATATCAAACTCAAATTGCACAGAACTAACACTTACCATTGGTGTTCTCTTTTAACTTGACGTGAACGTAGCCAGCTGCAAACTTGAACCAATGACTTTAATACATCCTAGTTATGACAATTATAATGTTGTTTTAATAACATTGTATGATAACATATATTTTTCAAAATACCTCTCCAGGTGTTTTTTTCTATCTTTTCTTTTTGTTGTATAGATTTTTTTTTTTTTAGAAAGAAAGGTGAAAATGATATTTGACAGGGATACATTAAAAACATGTTTCATCATTGAGCATTATATTAGAACCCTTTTGCATCAGATTTACCTGTATTTTTAATACATGCATGTAATATTAAACATAATCTAGACGTGTGGATGTACAATAAGGCTCTGCATAACCGTGTAACGAGGTACTCGAGTACACTCCCATGCTTACAGGCGAATACTCGGACGCCATGTGTTTTTTTTGCCACTACCATACATACTACGATAGAGAAGTATCCCAGGTCCGTCTTCAAAAACTCCCGCGAGTTTACTTCGATTTGCAGTTGAAGGCGCTAATTTAATAATAATAATAATAGTAAACAATGCTGTTTTTAAAACCAAAGATGACAGACTGCTTTTCCTCCGAGTCCAAACAGAAATCTGGACATTTGGTCCCAGTTTCTGAGTGGTGAGTTGACAGTGATTGAGCTGGGAAACATTTTTACCCACGGTACCACAATGCCGGCGCTCTCCCCGCCGATTATTCGAGTACAAGAAATCGTACTCGAGTAGTTGTCAACAGTGTAAGTACTTGAATATTCGACTACTCGTCGCAGCCTTAGTGTACATGTACCAGCAGTCCGGTATATTATGAAATTAAGTCATTCTCTGGGAATTCTGAAATAAATCATCCACTCCGAAATTCATAAGTGTACTGTATGAATTATCTCTGAAACGACATACACATGTTCATGTATACACAGGGAAAATTCTTAATTTAATGGAAGAAATATATGTGATCTGATACATGAACTAATGCTCACACTATTGTTTAGAGTATTTACAATGTCATGCCTTACTACCGCTCACTCAGCATATTGTTTACCTTCTTAATAAAATGCACGCATCCAAGACAAAACAAATAAAAACAATTGCTTTGTCATTGGGAACTCGAGCCCTGGATTTGCACACCGAGGGTTGTTCATGCATAATCAAGATTCCAAAATTACCTCTGAGTTTCCAAAATAAGTTGGATTTTTATGCAATTAACTAAGTCTCCTATGATTTATCATATAACCTGAAAACCAGGAAAATCTGGCGCTACTTTACTTTTGTATCCAATTTTTTAGCAGTTTCATATCAATTCTTAGCAAAAGAATTTTAAACTAATTTTAATCATAATCATATATCGCATTTTCCACATGAATTTGGATCAAATCTGACATCGGAAAGCCTCCGTTTAGGGCTTCGATGTCGACGTTGTCGCTCGGTACCGTCCCTACACAATAGCTCTGCACCTCAACTGAAGCTATCAATCAAAAATTATGCAAACATCTTGTATAGTTTATGGTAAAGTATTACATGCATGCGTGATCTGATACAATAGCAGGTTTCATCACAATACCGGTACATGGTTTCAATTTTGACTGTCTAAGAACTCTTAGTAAAAGAGAAAAAACACATTCTCATTCAGGTTTCGGTCATGGTAGAGCAGTCAATCCGGTTCATGCGGTGACCCACATGTTTCCACTGCCAATAGGAACTACAGTGCGATGCTTATCATTTCCTCATGATTATGCATTCTATTTCCTTGTTGAGTTGTTCAGTGAAAGAAATCTTCAACTCTCAAGCTCTATAGTACTAAAAACCACCTTTCTTAGAAGTGATAGGGCCTACTTACTTTTATATATCCTGCCAGGATATCAATGTTTACTTGATCAGCCAACTACATTGTCGGTGAAACAAAACTGAAATATAACATGGGAGCAGGGGCTCCCAGGGACTGTTCTGACAATCTCCTAAAATTGAGCTCTTACAGAGATGCCAACTAGTACGGATTTCCCGTAATTTCTACGGGAAATCGGCCGATTACGGGCGGTACGATTTTCATACCATAAATTCCGGATTTTGTTGATTTTGCCGATTTTCAAAATTAGCACTTTAAGGTTTAGCACGTTTAAGGTTTAGCACGTACTTTTGACTATTGCAGCGCAGCCAGCCTTGAATCCATGCATAGAAATCCCACAGGGCTTCCGATTGGACAATTTGTTATCTAGCACACCCCTTTCAGTGCATACATGTGCATACAACATGTGCATACAACATGTGCTTCGCGAGCGGGGGCCGGGTGAAATACCTCTCTTGGCCGCGCCGCTACCGCCCGCCCAGCGCCAGGCCTCGCTACGCTAGCGCCGTGTACACTGTCGGATTTCTCACAGGCTGTCACAGCGTTCGTCGATTTTCGTCGACAATCTGAACTCATGTTGGTTGGATTTAGATATCAATCATCATGTCTTCCACAACTAAGAAGCGTGGCAAGAAGTTACAGACTTTTAAAGAAGAATACAGTAAGAAATGGAAATGCATCGTGTAACACCAACTAATGAACAGGTATGTTACTTTTATTTAACTTGTTGTGCTATCGCGCTTGCCTGCGGGAGCTGCGCTTGCCAGCGTGCAGAAAAATTTGCGTCGCGCAGAAAATTACGGATTTTGTCTCCAAATTACGGATTTTTAGCCTTATGATTACGGATTTGTGCTCTGAAAGGTTGGCATCCCTGCTCTTAAAGCCCCACTGCACTACTTATAGCTACTTGATATAGCAAACAATGCCTAATCGGTGCCTGTTGGTTACCCATGATCCCCTTTTTTCCTATGTTAATTGAGAGCTGATTTGATTAGATAACCATCGGTCAGTGACTTTGTAGGGAGGTCTAATGCCACTAGCCAAACTAGTACAGGTTTAAAAGCTTTGTAAGTTTGTCTGTCTGGTTGGAGAAAAAAAAAGGGGAAAAAAAGAGTTTTTTTTTAAAAAAATCACTGCATGGAAATATAGCTCTTTTGTCTGCAAACAAGGCTAAAAACCTAGTAGACATGTTTCAATTTCAATTTTTTAATAGCAGCTACATGTACATTGTAGATCCTCTATTTATGTATACAAAATCTATTTCAAGGAAAAATTAAATAGTTTTGTTTTTCACTTTTTTTCTCGATAATGGAGATTTTGGCTGATGAGTGTATTTGAAGATTACTTGTAAAGTGACTTTTCTTCTTTTCTTCTTTTCTCTTTCCAATACAGTTGAAGATCAGGCATTTGTGACCCTCGTCACCAATGACAGATATGCATATGGAGCCCTCGTTGTTGGGCAGTCGCTGCGAGATGTGGGAACCACACGACAGCTTGCTATTCTGATTACACCACAAGTAACACAGCCAATGAGGTAAAATTCAGGCCTGTTAATTACCCAATTTAAATCGGTTTCCAAATTATTTTTTTTCTTCCTGTTTTTTTTTTTTTTTTTAAACAATTTTGTTTGCCTTTTTTTTTTTTCTTCCCGATTTTATCCCTATTTTCCCCTTATTTTGTCTATTCTTCCTTCCCCCCCCCAATTTTCTTACCCAAAAGGGGAGAATGTTAGATGCCATTTTTTCCCCCGAATCCTCTTCTTTTTTTACTCAAGGGGGGTGTGGTTGAGGGAAACCCCCCCCCTTTTTTTAATGCTCACTATCACCCCTGAAAGTTTAATGCTGGTCTTTGAAAAACAAAACATCATATTTTGGTGCATTTTAGTTGCCTTGATGAGGACCCATTACCAGTTTGCCAATATTTGATTCAAAGTTGGTATTTATGTTTTTTAACCATCCATTAATTCATTGATCCATCCATTCATTAATTTATACACCCATCCATTGTCTCTATATTCAATTTTCCATACATGTACATCTATTTACCCATTCAGTAATTCATCCATCTATTCAGTAATTCATAATAATAATAATAATAAATTACATTTATAAAGCGCTTAATACAATGTTTCTAAGCGCTTAACATACAAGTAAGGTACAACATAAAATAAACATACAGCAATAATAATACATAATTCTAATAATAACATTACAGATAATTAAAACTGCCCTATAAATTACTATTACCGGTAAACAAAAAATACTTCAAACTTGCCTTAAAAGACTCTACAGATGGGGATTGACGAATAATAATCGGTAAACTGTTCCATAATTTAGGGGCTGCAATGGCAAAAGTACGATCTCCGTAACGGGTATTGGTTCGGGGACCAGGGGCGTATTGTAAATTAGCATGTGTAGTTGACCGTAATGAACGTGATGGAACAATAGGTTTGAGAAGGTCGTTTAAATATGATGGAGCATAACCATGTTTAATTTTGAATACTAACAAAAGAATCTTAAATTGAATGCGAGTTAAAATAGGTAGCCAATGGAGAGATCTATTTATCGATCCATCCGTCCACCCTTCATAATATTCCTTTATCCATCCATCCATTTGTTTCATTATTTTGCTAATTGAACAAAACAGATGTATTGAAAAAGATGTCTGTAAATTGTAATTATTGAACATTTGAAAAATCAATAGCTTCCCCCCCCCCACAAAAAAAAAAATGTATGGTAAGGCCTATACTTTCAGGAGTTTTATGCTACAAATGTAAGGCATAACATGAATTCTTAATACAATGACCATTGTTATTATCAGTATATTCAATTTCAAATTAATTAACAATTCATTTGTTAAACTGTAAAGCAGTTGAGTATGTTTTACCTACAGTACCTAGCATTTGAGGAAGTAATAATACAAGGATGCAGTCATTTACATGTACAGTACACGTATGTTTCATTTTTTTACCTAAGTTTTGTTCGAGGTCACACTTTTGTTTGTACATCCTCTACGTACAACAAGAATAACCCTTTTTTTTCCTAAAAATATTTCCTAAATATATTTGCTGAGAGAGAGAGAGAGAGGGAGAGGGGACTAGTCAGACAGTTGGCTTCCTAGACAGGTTCTACATTGTATACATGTACAACACATTTCTTTTAAAGGGATTTGGGAACATTGTTGACATTTCTTTTAAAATGACTTGGTAACATTGTTGAAGGTTGATGAAAAAAATGTGTCATTTTTGTATGAAATGTTACTTATTATATTCCTTCTACTGTACTAACCCTATGACATGCACACAATTCTCAAACCACAAAGATATTTATGGTTTTCTTTGAAGGCGTCACCTCAGGCCTGATAAAAACCAGATTTAAATCTGTTTCCCAATTTTTTTACCAATTTTTTTTCTTCTTATTCCCAATTTTTTAAAAAAATGTTTAAACCAGATTCCCCCCCCCTATTTTTTCCTGATTTTCCCGATTTCCCCCTTATTTTCTCAATTCTTCCCTATTTTGTCTTATTTTTTCCCCAATTTTCTCAATTTTTTCCCAATTTTCTTACCCGAAAGGGGGGTATGTTGTTACATGTAGATGCCATTTCCCCCGCGAATCCTCTTCTTTTTTTTTCACTCAAGGGGGCGTGGGTTGAGGGGAAAACCTAAAACCTTTTTTTTTTAGTGCTCACTATCACCCCTGGACACCCTCTTGACCTAGGAATCACAGCCACAAAGCTCTGCTGCCTAACATTTTTCTTTTCTTTTGCCATCGCAGGAGGCAGCTCTCCATGCTCTATGACTACATACAGGAGGTGAATCCTCTAGACAGCCAGGACGATGCCCACCTTGCTCTCTTAACCAGACCTGATCTAGGAATCACATTCACAAAGCTCTACAGCTGGCGGCTCACCCAGTACTCTAAGTGTGTCTTCCTGGATGCAGATACTTTGGTGAGTACAGGATTGTGACAAACCCCCTCCCATCCCCACCTCCAGAACAAAAAAAAACAAAAAAATAGGTTACACTCTGGTAAGAACAGGAGGAATTCAAATTGTTGACACCAATGCACACAAAATTGGAAATAACTTGTTTTCCTTTTTTTCTGTTGGTTATTTTCTTTTGCAAGTTTTAACTTAAAGGCCAGCTGTACTAGTTCAGCTAGAAGGGATTAGACCACCCACCTAGCCAGCGAGGTCACTGTGACAGGTGGCTATCTCAGTAACTCAGCTCTCAAAGTCTCAATTAACATAAGAAATAGAGGATCATGGGGGACCAACAGGCACCAATTGGGAAGTTTTCTATATAAAGGGAGCAAGTAGTTACAAGCAGGACAGTGTAGCTCTAAAGGGAGGGAATGAAAATATCTTTCAACAACATCCATTCTGGAAGGTTATGAACGGGATGCTTGGCCAGACCAGACTATTCTTACCTCCATACGATTACCATGTCATATACACAAAGATGTATTTATTGTATGTTTAATCTGCAGTATGCTCATTCCATTTGAGCGTATACTAGTACCTGTACATCTAGATGTCAGCCTTGTACATCTGTTTTTTTTGGTGATAAACTTCATGTACAGTACATGTAGTTTACCTGTATATGTACATTAGTGCTGTAGCCGAACCGCCGAATCGAACGGAAGTTCGCCGAACATGGCGCTTCCGAACCGAACCGAACGCAAAGACCTGGTTCGGATGTTCAGCAGAAAAATATAAAAGTTTTTGCAAGCTAATAAACTTGTCATTTTGTACCAAATTTTCATGTCATGATTGCTCATTTTATATTTACTTTTTTCCCATTTTCCGCCTTTGTGATTTATGCCTATCCAGTGGTGGGCGCGACTTCACTGGCGCCATTTAAATCCCAAAACCTGGACCACGCTACATCGCGATCGCAAGCCATAAACAAGAATACATGTGCGTGATCAAAACAAATTCAGCCAAAACCCATTCAACAAAGAAAAAAAAAATTGTAACAATATTGGACAAATTTTACAATATAAATAACGAAATAAATATATATTATAGTAGTCTATAGTATTAACTTATTTAGGAAAAATAGGGATTTGATATTTTTCCTATTGAAAATAAAAACTTATAAAAAACAGTTATTGACGAGCCTGAATCTCTATTTAAGAGGCACTTTCATGACTCTAACATTAGACAACCGTCTCGGAAAATCTTTAAAAAATATCATTTATTGACAAATTGAAAACATGATTCTTTTAAAATTGAAAATAAAACACGATTCAAGACGGAAATACGAATGTAAGTAGTATTTTTCTTCACAAATAATTACGTTTAGAGCAGTTTTTTAATGTGAAATTCGTGCTGGTCGGAAGCAGTGTGCAGAAGTCCTCCGTGCTGGTCGGGCCCGGCAGGCCAGCCGGCCCGCCCAGTGCCGAACGGCGTGGCTATAACGCTGCTTGCTATTATATTACCGAACCCCGAACGGAACCAAGTTCGGGTGAAAAATTCCTGAACTCTGCCGAAACGAACCAAACACGAACATAGCGTCTGACTTACAGCACTACACTAATGTACATGTATGGAGTGTCATAATGAACTACATAAGTGGGGACATATTAGAGACTATGTTTCATGCCTGCATCTTTTCCTGGACAACTTCACAGAGAATTTTCAAGTTCTTGTCCTGTTTACTTACCATTTGATCTTCATAAATCTGTACTGTAAATATGCACAGGCCAGCACTTGTGGAAAACTTAATTGGGTTTTTTGAATTTATATTTAAGGAAGTGATGAACTCAGTTTTGAAAGTATGTTCAGTCTGTTAGCTCTGTTCTGTTAACATGTTCACATAAAGCCAAGTTAACTAGTCACCCTACAACCCCCCCCCCCCCCCCTCTTCTCACCACTACCACTCTATTTACCACCCCTGTGAATTTGCTTGTGTGTAAGAATTGCTGATTGCAAAATCATAGAGTAACACAAAATACCTATTTCATTTGATTCTATGATTTTGACCAATATTAATCATCAAGCTTTCCTTTCAAACCTTTGATGTGATAGGTAACATTATCATGATTATCATCATTATTATCATCATCATCGATCATCAACATATGTTAAAATTGCTTGCTTGGCCCCTTTGGCCTTTTCTTCAAACGTAATTAATTAATATAAGTTTGCATGTTTTTCATCTCCTTAAAACAGGTGCTTCAAAATGTAGATGACCTCTTTGACAGGGAAGAACTTTCGGCAGCTCCGGACGTCGGTTGGCCCGATTGCTTCAACTCAGGCGTATTTGTTTTCAAACCATCAAATGAGACGTATAGAGGCTTGTTGCAATGTGCAGTTACTCAGGGAAGCTTTGATGGTAAGAGTGGTTGCCATGGATGGTGATGAAGATTGAAAATGTAAAACTTGTGATGATGATGATGATAATGATGATTGTGAAGATGATAATGATGATACTGATGATGATGATGATGATGATGATACTGATGATGATGATGATGATGGTGATGGTGAAGCTAATAATGATGTTACTGATAATGATGATGATGATAATGATGATGATGATGATGATGATGGTGAAGATGATGGTGAAGATGATGGTGATGATGATGATGATGATGATGATACTGATGATGATGATGATGATGATGATGATGATGATACTGATGATGATGGTGAAGATGGTGATGGTGAAGCTGATAATGATGATACTGATGATGATGATGATGGTGATGGTGGTGGTGGTGGTGGTCATGATAATGATGATGATGATGATGATGATGATGATGATGATGATGATACTGATGATGATGATGATGATGATGGTGGTGGTGGTGATGGTGGTGGTGGTGGTGGTCATGATAATGATGATGATGATGATACTGATGATGATGATGATGATGATACTGATAATGATGATGATGATGGTGGTGGTGGTGGTGCTGATGATGATGATGATGATGATGGTGGTGGTGGTGGTGGTGGTGGTGGTGGTGCTGATGATGATGATGATGATGATGATGGTGGTGGTGGTGGTCATGATAATGATGATGATGATGATACTGATGATGGTGATGGTGAAGCTGATAATGATGATGATGATGATGATACTGATGATGATGGTGATGGTGAAGCTGATAATGATGATAATGATGAAGATGATGATTGTAAAGATGATGATTGTAAAGATGATGATTGTAAAGATGATGATGATGATGATGGTGAAGATGATAATGATGATACTGATGAAGATGATGATGTTGATGATGATTATGATAATGATAATGGTGAAGATGATACTGATGATGATGATGATGATGACTGATGGTGATGGTGAAGATGATGATACTGATGATAATGATGATGATGGTGAAGATGATGACGATGATGATGGTGATGATGATGATGGTGAAAATGATGATGATGATAATGATGATGATGGTTGACATCTTTAAGAAGTTGCTGTTAGTTCAAAGATGTTTTCTGATGTTGAATGATCTTGTTATAGTGTTTCCTAAAAGGCGTTGTTATAAATAAGCCATGTTTATTTAGATTTTTATGTAGATGTTAGATCAGTCGGTAATGTATGGTTCTCCATCCTAAAGATTTTAGTGTTCTTTCAGCTGAGGTGAATTTGCTGAGCTGCTGTCGCTGGTTTTTAGTGGTAGTGCTGGAGATATTTGAAATGATTACAGTAATGTATTTGATGGTGGTAAGACACCATGATTCAGTGTTGGGGTAAACATAATACAGGACTACGATGTATTTTCTTATTGGCCTTGTAAGATATACATTGTATGCAAAGGAACTTGGCATGTATTCAAAGTTTCCAAGATATGATACTGAAATTTATTTGTTCGTTTTTGTCTTCTTTTTCTTTTATTTTACAGGTGGAGATCAGGGCTTATTAAACACATTCTTCAGTGACTGGGCAACGGCAGATATCAACAAACACTTGCCCTTTATCTATAATATGACATCTGCAATCAGCTACTCCTACCTTCCAGCATTTGTGAGGTACGTGTATGACCTTTGACCCCATATACATTTACGTAGCAAAGGGGTGCTTCTTGGGGCACATACCCCTCCTCCCCACAACTGAATGGCAAAAAAGAATGGGGGGGGGGGGGAGGGGGGACAGATGGGAAAGGAATGAGTAAAGAAGATGATACATGCAATCACCCTGACCCCTCCCCCCAACACATTTCATCCACCTTCATTGTACCCCTCGCCCTCACACATGAGTTCCATCACATTTCATCCACCTTCATTGTAGTATTAAAGACTAGTGGCCCCTCTTCTACCCCAAATGGAACCAGTGTCCCTCTGTGGCTGAATCCATTTAGGTGCCACTGTGGCAATACTAGTGGAATACCTTCATTAGCTCTCCTACCTAACGACACATAATGTATTAAATTCGCATTCTGAAAATCGAAATACAATTATTCGTTAAAGGTTGTTGAAATTGCCAATTTTCAACGAAATTTAAGGTTTTGATCATCTTAACGTTTTAAAGCTTACATTTCTTTTAAAAATTCTTGGCATCAAACACTGTATTGTCATGCAAAAAAGATGGATGCAGAATATGCAGAAATTTTTGCTGTTTCTGCTCATGCATCAGGGCACCATTGCACAATACTTACCATTGGTGGTAACTTTGCCATCAATGGTAACTACCAAAAAACCCTAATTTTGATTGGCTGTTGAGCCCTGTTACCATGGTAGTTGCCATTGATGACAAAGTTACCACCAATGGTAAGTGTTATGCAACGGGCCCCTGGTATGTTTTTTAGGGTTCTGAATAAAAAGTTATTGAGCCAAACCACAAAATAAGGAATGATTTTTCCTGAAATGGATACTGTTCTTTTTTTAAAACGTTTTAGTATCACCTCATCCAAAACAGATTTGGCAACGAAGTCCGCATCGTACATTTCATCGGTCGCACAAAGCCATGGATGTACAGGTACAACACACAAACGGGTACCATCACACGACCCTCGGACGTGGATGTCACCCACGACTCCATATACGTCAAAATGTGGTGGGACGTGTTCATGTCAAAGGTCAAACCCAGAGTTGAACAAGAACAGGTGAGATTGATCAAGAATTCATTTGATGATGATAATGAATTTATGATAATGACTGTTTCTTTTCAAATGCAGGTATGACAACATAGTGGTGGTTATTTTACCTGAATGCTAAGAAAGCATAAATTCTTGTAGGTAAGCAACCAGAAAATCGACGGCTTTAGGTCCTCTCCAAAAGACATGGTAATGAGGATTAAAAAGCCATACCAAAGGGCACTAGCGCATTGCCTTGTTTTCGAACCCGGGTCGCCAGATTACAAGACCACTGCTCTACCACTGAGTTATCGCGCCTCCAATTAACGGACCAATCTCACAGGTTACGGTTCCGCCCTTTACAGTGCACACTGTCCACGCAACTGGGGGAGCATTCCAGCCAGTCACCGCTTTACAGGTGCGCACATGGTCATCCAATCCTTCTAGATACCCATATAACACCTGGGTTGAGAGAAGCACTGTGGATGAAATGCCTTGCTTAAGGACATAAGAGCAGCGCCAGGGTTTGAACCCAGAACCGTTGTATTCTCAGTCAAGTGATCATAAGATAAATGTTCATAAGCCCATTTATTTAGCCCCAAAACTTTGTGAAAAACCATGTTTTGGGATTGCCATATACACTTAATGCTACTGTCACATAGGTTCGTACGAACAATAATTTTGTACAAATCTTCCTGTTTTTCCATTGTCTTCCCGAATTTCCATTGTCAGAAAATCGTTCGTACGGCGTTCGTAGCAGTTCGTAATGGCATTTGTGACCGAGGCTTTACCCCAAAGAAACTGTTGATGTTTGATAAGTCTGTTTTGGGGGGTGAGTTGTGGGCTTGTTGCTGCCCTGTTTACCGGTAGTTGGTTGGCAACACCCGAATGTGAGAAAAATCAATGATTTTTGCTTTCAGTGTTGATGTAGCATATGTTTGCAGGAAAGCAACTAGGGGACCTACAGCTTCAGAGATTCTATCTGAATCACTTGTCAATGGAAGATCAATGCATTACCGAAGAGCGATATTACATTGACTTGGTCTGAACCAATGCTTGTGAGACCACTGCTCTGCCATTAAGCCATCACACTTCTTCACCATAAATAAACTCAAAGAGCAAATATTGTTCATGTGTAATTTGAATATGTGTTATTACAGATATCATGTTTCTAGGATTCTAGGAAATCTATCGATGGACTTCCTCCCTGGTTTCTTCCTGGTTACAAGTAACTGCCGATTGCTACAGCCCGCATTTGTTCACCAAGTTACAATTTGTGTTTCACTTCTCTTTGAGTATTCATTCAGTCATCCTGTTGGTCATTTTCTTTGGTATTTGTTTCTATCATAATTCTTTTATCAATTATGTCCTCTTAAAACTTCATGTGTATATATTTCTTCTTTTTTGTTTTCATCGCTTGCTCCCTTTAACAGTGAATGTCCATTGATAATGGGGTGTTGCACTTAGTTTCATGTTTAATCACTTCAGTTACAACAGCATGAAAATAACAGTCTTTATTAATAACAAAATAACAATAATAGGCGTTTATATAGCGCCCCCTATCTAGATAATTCTATTCCGAGGCCCACAAATTGATATTGATGATAATTGGAGCTCCATTCTATCTTCACAAAACAATCATATGGTTCTACATACATTAAGAATAAAAAAGATGAACTGTGGTAGTTGCCCTTTTCCCACTGGTCTTAATTTGTTCATGTATTATCCAAAATTTCTGTACACAAAATTGTTGTGTTATGATAGACCATCTCAATCTCTCCTTTTTTTGTGATAAAATAATATTTCATTCCTAAATCATCCTTGACTGAAAAATTGTTTTATAGTAGCCGTTTCTCTAAAGAACATCCCTCCATGTATCATGATAGTTTTTGTTATCATTATTATGATTATTATTATTAGTAGTAGTAGTATCAGCAGTAGTTTGAGTAGCAGTTAGTAATTATTATTATGATCATTATGATTATTAGATGTTGTTGCTGTTGTTATAGTGGTAGTGATGGTGACAGACATGTTGAGGCAGCTCCTATCCAAACACCTCCATCACTATGCAACGCAGAGTAGATCCAAACACCTACACTATGCATTGCATTGAAGAGGCACACACATTTATACAGGCATGAGACCATGAAAGCCAGATCATCCCAGATGGCATTGCTGATTTAAAGGGATTGGGTAAATTTGTCTCAGATTCTGAAACAAAATCCTGGATTTAGCTCATGCTACAATGATAATTATAAACCTTTAGGTCAGTCAGAAATCTCATGACTTTTACAAGCCGATCGCCTGTCTGAATATCAAGATATTTATGATTGGAAATCAATATCAAATTTTGCATTTTCCTAACGGTTTTCATAACACTACAGTCTATGGGAGAAAACGAGTATGGTAAAACCGGTCACTCAAAGATTTTTGCTTTTTTGAGGCACTTCTTGATCATTTTGAAGCACAATTTTGTTAGGGCTTCAATATTACACACCATCACAGACACTGATAACACGTAGGGCCATGCATCTCAGATTTAACATTGTTAAACGATGCCTTTAAGGAGTGCTCTTGGTAATGAAGGTGTGGTGTTTTACATCACTCATCTACGAGGAGCACTCAAGTTATACGTCCTACTCTTTGGTAAACAGACCGCCTTCAGGCATGTGAGAATGAAATTGATACCTACAGTGTACCGTCTACTACATGTACATGTACAGTGTAGCTTGTAAATATATACTGTAAAGTACATCAATTGTCTAGTCTGTACTGAAGGTGCTGGAGTAAACCCCCCCCCCCCCCCCCCCGTTAAATGAAAGGAATGAATGAATGAACAACAGAAAAAGGGGAAGAAATTTACATCTCCTCTTGCCATTCATTTACATGTCAAACTTTGCTGCAGAGTATTTGTTAAGGTTGCGTTCCACCTCTTGTCCGAATGAGGCCTTTAAGACGTTGATGAGTCACAGTTGACTCGCATTTCATTAAATGCTTGAGCGCTTGATTGAAATGTCAAGTAAGAGGTGTTGACCTTTCACCATCGTTGGCACAGCAAGACGGACGTGCATGCATTCTTATCAGTGACATTCTCATTATTCTTCTCTCACTGGAGGGCCTGTTACTAAATTTTGTTTTCAATGGGGGTTCCAGACTAAAATATTTGAGTCTACATATATATGCCACGAGTCATTTGTAGAATTGTTGTGATTTGGGGGGTCAGAACGTTGATTTTTTGTGCCCATGTGTGCTGGGTTGCCTGCTACATGTAATGTTGATCCTTGGTTACTGGTAATACCTTTTTAGCTAACTGAAGCTATTGCATGCATAACTAAAGTGTCTACCTTTGTTTCATTTATTACATTTATTAGCCACAGATTTCATAGGCTTGGATCCAGGATTATTTATTAAAACAAAAAAAAGATGCACAGTATGTACCTCAAATTTGCCGACAAAAACAAATTAGAACAAAAGTCATCAGGATTTGTTGGTGCATTTGGATCAAAATTTGTCTTTAAGACAAGCACCCGTCATAAGTCTGTAGGCTGTAGCAAACCTACTCCCAGCTAATCAATTCAGGGATATTGGTAGCTTTACTAGCTTATACCACATACAGTGTACTGTAGTTTTATTGATGACAACCTTTATGAAACTGGACCCAGAATCAAGTTCAGAGAAAATGCAAACATTTCTGCTGACTAATTTCCTGGTGTAACTATCATGTGCTATCTTCATTTTCTCTTCCTTTTCCCTTTGGGTGGTACATTTTCATATCTTCCGTGTATTTAAAGATACTATGCTACTTTTGTAGCCTTTGTGTCCTTGTGAATTTATATAATTTAAGCTCTTGATATGATTTAATATATGTGTTGAATTTTTGGGGGTCTTTTTTAAAAGTAAGGATTCTTTTGTAAATGAACTAAATCATTGTCATGTGTTTTCCATTAACTTATGTTTCTTCTGTGTTTTTTCAATGTTGTTGGTACTTTAATTATCTGTTCCTTGGAACATAATCTTGAGTTTGGTTTTGAAGAATTTTCAAAGATTCATTTTGACCTTAATGATCAAGATTGGTAACTCCTAAATCTGTCAGTTATTTGGACAGACTACATAAAATGTGTATCTAGGACCACTGTTTACTGAAAGAAAGCCAATGACTTTGTGGAACAAGCATGTGTTGTTGTTTTCTGTTCGTTCCAAGATGATACATCGTTCGATGTTTATTTGGCATTTTGCACTTTATTTTTTACTTCAAATTTGTCTTAGAGATTTGTACACTGTATTATGTACATGAACATTTCATTGAAGTATGTACTAGGTATTAGCTTTGGATTGATGGATTTAACATGTATGGGTGGACAAAAAAAGTGTTTCCTTTTTTTTCCTGTTTTTTTTTTTTTTTTTTTTCTTCTCATGACCAAACTCAAGATTATGTAATATTTTACAACATTTGTGAGCTTAACTGATATTAACCCACTTGTATGGCTCATCTTTGGACAGGGCACGCCTCTCCAAGAGAGCCTTTCAATAACACCGCCCTCTATAGCCCCATGCCATCACGGCGGCGGCGGAGAAACTATGTCACATGACTCATCTGACTCTAACCACTGCCGTCATGGCCTCCTTACTTCAAAACAAACTGGCCACTCTTACCAGGGGTACTCAACTGTCCCTGAACACTACCAAATTGGAGGAGGAGGGGTGCAACATAGACCCCCTCCTAGTGTACCCCAAGAAAGGACATCAGTGCCCACTGTGGTACGCTTTCTTTCCTAACTCTTTTTAATATGTACTTCATACCATTTATCGTCTGTTTTGAGCCAGATGGGCATTATGTTATACCTTTTTTTCACACACAATTATGCTCTTCTGGGTCTAAAGAGATGATATTCCAGGTATTTCTCAGTATTGTACACATCACTTGAAAATTATACAGCCTCCATCTTAAAAATAGCAATAAGGTTTTTTCCCCTTTTGTACTTTAATGTGTCTGAATTCATTAAAAATGAGAGAAACTATGTTTAAAAGGTTAGGCCTTGTACATTTTTATGGGTAAAAAAACAAATTATCTTACGCCACTGACTACCAAATACTTTCATCCCCTTAGGGTTAATACAGGGGCCATTTGGTTTTGGTAACCAAAGGGCTGACTTTTTTTTATAGATTTTGATACTTCTTTTTCTTGTATAAGTAAAAACAAAATACAACAAAAATTACAGCAGACTAAACAAAAAACTGAGCAGACCAAAAAAAAATGCATGAGTACATGCATATTATATTTCTATTAATAATTATAATACATTGTCATAAACCCAAATTTCCTTTTTTGTCTTATGTAATGTTGGAACGGACTATTCTATTCTACATTTTCGCATCTTTCCTTTTTTTAAATGATACGTAAAGAGGTATGCATACTTTATATATAGTTTGTAGACTTGACTCTCATTGAAGTATTTTGCATAGTAGAATCATGTAGAATTGACACTAATATTGTGTTTCATTCTATTTCTTTTCTCCCTCTCCCCATTTCATTTGCGGTCCATTGTTTCCCCATCACCGCTTACATTTGAAATGTGATTGTTTGCTTTTTTATATATCTATATCTGGCTTCCTTTAAGTACGGTACACCTATTTTCTCCCTACTCTTGTTATGTTTCTATCATATCTTATATTGCCTCCTACCCCCCCCCCCCCCCCTTCCCTATTTTCCTCCCTGAATTATCATCCCATTCCAATTCTCTGCTTGATTTATCTTCCTTTGTTTATGTAACTTTGCTTTCTGTTTGTCATGTATATTTTACATGAACGTGAACATGTTTCACCCTAACTTTC
Organism: Strongylocentrotus droebachiensis; assembly: GCA_035222895.1. Lineage (NCBI taxonomy): Eukaryota > Metazoa > Echinodermata > Echinoidea > Camarodonta > Strongylocentrotidae > Strongylocentrotus > Strongylocentrotus droebachiensis. Next base: position 27,622 of record JAVYIG010012719.1, read on the forward strand.
TGTCATTCCTCGTTATATGTTACCCCTTACATTGAACAAATCTGTTATTCCTTTCTCTAACTCTACACTTGTAATTAATTAACCATTGGTGATATGCTGCCTGGCTTGATTCACGTGCTTCATGCTTCCTTGAAAACCTCATCTCCATGGCTTGAACAAACTTTGACCTTTGAACTCATCCACCATCCTACCAACTTCCATAAAACATTGACATTTGCCCCTGAATACTTACATCTTACGGTCCGAAAAACCATCAATACCCACGCATACATACTTTGGTACGCTATACTATAGGCTACTAACACGACACAGTCTTCTGTAAGTGGGACTGAAGACAGGACTAACCAAGAACAAGGCAGAGCAGAAGATATGACAGCGCCCTCTGTTGTTGACCCCAGGCCACTGGGTCAGGTGGCGGAGGGTCAGAGTCAGACACAATCAGTGGTAGGTTAACCGAAAAGAGACATTTGACTTGATTTGAAATCAATTTTTAGCATTCCGTACTTGTAGATCTATAGATTGATTTTGATGCGGGCTGGGAAAACGATTGGTGTTCGATGGGTTTGCCGCTTTGGCTGATTCAATGCACGATATCCCAAGAGAATGACAGCCCACAAGACCTTCAAAAACAGTTGTCAGTATAGGGCCACTGGATCAACATATTGGTCTTGCAGGCTGTTGATCTGTAGGCCGTCGGTCTTGAGGGGCTGTTGATCTGTGGGCTTTCAGTCTAGTGGGCTGTCGGTCTAATGAGCATTAAGTCTTATAGGTTGTATGTCTTGTAGGCTGTTGGTCTAGTGGGCTTTTGGTCTAGTGGGCTTTCGGTCTCATGGGCTTTTGGTCTAGTGGGCTTTCGGTCTAGTGGGCTTTCAGTCTATTGGTTGTCGGTCTTGTGGGCTTTTGGTCCAGTTGGCTGTTGATCTCGTGGGCCATCAATCTTGTGGGCCATCAGTCTCGTTGGCTGTTGGTCTTGTGGGCTGTCGGTCTCATGGGCCATCAGTCTCGTTGGCTGTGGATCTCTTGCGCTGTTGGTCTTACAAGCTTTACCCAGGCTAGTGGTGGACAGGCACTGTCTGTTGAGAACCAGAAGGGTGTTTATGCGTGCAGTGTGCTCTCGACATACAGTTTGGCAGGATGGTAATCCATACAAGGATGTTCTCCTCTATGAGTATCAGTCTAAAGCTGCAAAAAGATGACTGCATTATCTGTTACCCTAATCATACACCGCAGATGTCATTATTTTCAAGACATGTTCATGTACCAAAGATGTACAAATATACACAGCCTTGGGAATACAATGTTGTTGCATACACATTGAATTTTTACAATATCTGCCTTCATAGATTATTTTTAAAATGATCTATCAATCTCTCATTTGTTGTGGTTTTGCACATTTTTCCTTCTTTTATTTATTTTTCGTTGAAGGGGATTTTTATTCCTACAGAAACTTACTATTTTTTGTTGAAATATGTTTGTTTCAGATTATGATTTTACTGTTTACAGTTCATTTTGAGTTTTATTAATATCAACAAACGTTTATATTATGATACATGATTGTAGTCCAAAGACTAGTAATGTAATGTTCACAATATGTAATGTGTACGATATAAAATAAATGTTGCTTACTTACAAGCATTTATGCTTTCTTAGCAGTCAGGTAAAATAACCACCACCACCAAAAATGAACTTGCTTAAGCCTGAGAAAACTAAGATTGAAGTCTATGAAAACGAATGTTATAAAAAAAAGTCAGTTCTACTCCAAGGCTGATATTCGTAAAACCTTAGTTAGTTGTCAACAAATTACATACGCTATACTACAAAGTGTCAACTATGCTCAATAAAGTTTTATGAATATGAGCCCAGGTTTTATTTATTAGTTTTTGCAATACAGGACTTCCAATCTTGTGTAAGCAGGACTGAATGAAAAAAAATATATTCTCCAAAACAAATGTCAATTATCTGTTTGTGAATTCTATTGGTGTTTTGATTTGTCAATTTAATTTAACTTTATATATTTTGTTTCCCTTTGTTGTGAATATCCATGCATCCTTTGAATCATGTTTAGCATGTAAATTTTCCAGATGATAAAAGTGTAAGTAATATAGTTTTGTTTTTCCCTTTTTTTTTTTTTTTTAATTATATATAGCCAACAACTTCTCTTCATGGTATTTCAAAAACTCTGGTGTTCTTAACATTTTTTGTTGTGTGTACACACATTTTATGCCCAGGTTAACCCTATTACACTCTAGTGTATGAGTATTCTATTTTAAATTTCTTTTAAAACTTAATTTTGTTTAATGCCGGGTGCCCACATTTTTTAGGTTATTGGTGACATTTTTTCTGAGGTTTATTTCATCAAATCTAAGGGTTTCGGTTGTGATCCCATTTTTGGGTTTTAGTTGGGTTCAAGGTTAGGAATAGGTATTTAGTCCAGGGTTAAAGAAGCAAGTCAGTTGATAGGATATCGACCATGAAGTAATTGTCGCTGAAGCATGTGTCATAGAAAAGAACCTTAATGATCTTAGACCTGAATATACAGTTTAATATTTCACCTATTTAATCTCTTCTGTGTTATTTACATTTAATCTCTTTTTCCTCTTTATCTTCCTTGGTCCCCTCTCTTGTTGAGTTTCTTGACCTTCCTCCGTAGTTTGGTTATTCTTGTTAGAAGAGTTCTTGTCATATATAAGCATTTACTGTTGATAATTATGATATTGCTGGGATTATCCTTCTTTACTGACATATGATCTCTCTTTAACCTGTTTCTTTTCAGGAATAGCTGAATTAACATACCACATGAATATAATTATGTGCTGTATACTATTAACCTTGCTTTCTAGATTATGCTCATTCTCTTTGATACGATTCTTGGACCTTTATAACAAATTTTTCCAGATAATATACATTGTGTATCAATGATCTTTATTTGAATATTTATTGTTGTTGGTTGGTGGTGGTCTGCTTTATACCTTTTTTTTCTTCTTCTGAGTGGTAATGTAAAGGTCACAATTTGAATTTTTGCCTTTTCAAGTGTGGCCAGGATATAACACTAGCTTCAATCCATTTTCTAAAGGGTTTTGTAAAAGAATGGTCTGAAAGCTATAGTACAAGGATACCCTGACGATGGATAGTCAACCTGTTGGAAACGTTGAGCCACTCATCCTCTCCAAGCGCTATAGTTCTCCTTAGAACTATATGCTGAGAAAGATAACAAACAGTCCTTTTCAGGACTAGCACACCCCCAACAAAGATTACCGAGTCAGAGTCCTTCCTCAGGACTCCTCAACCCTCTCTCTCTCTCTCTCTCTCACATGGTGCACCTGCAAGCCTACTGCATAAGGATACCATCTTATCAATCAATGGAGTATGAAATGCTACTTGCTTTCACATGTAAAAATACTGTTTGAGATTTTCCCTCTGGAAGAAAGGGGTGTGCCACAAAATCAAATTGGTGTATTTTTCTGCAAAATGTTAGATAGCCTTTGCACAAATGGCCCATGGGCAAAGGACCCAACTCCCCCCCCCCCCCCAACAACAAAAAAAGTGGGGGAAAAAATATTGTGGAGAGACACTTGCCTTCTTAACTACTTTTTGAATTTGTATTTTTTGTTTTCCCTTTCAGACTGACGATGATTATTAGCACATTCTTCGCCTATCATGTATCAACATTTATTTATAGTTATTAAAACTGTCTTTTTCTTCTTGTATTTCCTACAGGGCACAGACCTAGCAAACGCATTTGGAGACCTCGTTCTTGAGGAAAACCAGGGAGCAACCAGCCAATCGAAAGGGCCCCCGTCCCCCAGGTCAGACCAGCACGCCTGGGAGAGAGGACAGATTGACTACAGAGGGTCGGACAGCTTTGACAACATCATGGGTCGCATCACTGAAGTCATGAGTGACCCTGCCATAGCGGCTGCTGCAGTGGATAGCAATAGCATTACGCCTGTCAACGTTGATCCCGCCTCCGCTGCAGAGAACAATGCAACAAAAAGCTAGATTGATCCTCCAATCAAGCCTTTAAATATCGAAATTGGTATTGTTAAAGCTGAAAGAAATGTATACCAGGTAGTTGGTGCAAGGATTAGTCACTGTTTTTTTTTTTTAGTCACCCATTGTTACAATGACTTATTGACTTGTTTCTGTTTGCAATTATGATTACTGCTGAATAGTCACTAATTGCAATACTGACAATGATTGACTAGTATCTGATTGCAACAGTGACTAAAGACTAACGAGTGACTAGTCAGATTGCAACCATGACTAATGACTAATTAGTGATTTTAGTTGATTTTTTTTTATTGCAATGATGGTAATAACAGACAAATGACTAATCAATGACTACCGTTAGTCACTGATTGCAAAAAATGACTTATGACTAATTGATGACTAGTCATTGATTGCAACATTGACTAATGATTAGTTTTTTGTCTTTGATTGCAATGGTCACTAATGAGGAGATATTTCTGTCATTCAATCAATTTCTTGATCTTTATTTCTAGTTACTAAATCAAGGTCAACAATGAAGTTTGAGCTCAATTGTTAACCCATTGCCTCCAGGAACCTGGTGGTTTGCGTATTATGCCTATGGCAATGAGAGAAATTCAGGAGTCAACGGGTTAATATTACGTTTGTGTGTGAACAGAGATTGCCAACTAAGGCGATACAAAGTTATAAACCAAGCTCCCGACCTAATTATTATGATATCTGGGGGGTGTTTCACAAAGATCCTAAGTTGAACTTATCTCTAAGTTGGACTTAAAAATTATGGAAAGCCGTTAGCATCTTTGAAAATATTTTGTAAAAGTTTTTTTAAGAGGTTTAGAATGTTGATTCAAATCAATCATAATTTTCTATTATCAAGGAGATTTCATGTTCTTGATCTGGAATTTATAAAAAGTCTAAAATACCTGAATTTTCGCTTTGAATATATTTTATTTTAAGGCTACAAATGGCTCTCCATAATATTTAAGTCCAACTTAGAGTTAAGTTCGACTTGGGATCTTTGTGAAACACCCCCCAGCTTAGAGCCAGAAGGCCATTAACCCCTCATCACTTGATACAGATTTAAAGCCCTTCTGCTTCTGAGTAACTTGTAATGAAAATGAAAATTAAAATTGTGATGTTAATATAGTTGATATTACTAAAACCATCGGGTGCTGTTATGGTGATGGATAATTAATTTGCGGCTTGCATTCAGTGTCAATTAAATAACCCAAATGTTATCAAAATTTGTAGATGGTAAGACTGATGATATAACAAAGTATTATATATCAGAATGGTAATACATTGTGAATATACAAATAAAAAGTTTTACTACATGTAGCTCAATACTGTATCCCCCCCCCCCTGCAATTTAACGACAACTCTGAAAACGCACAATCTACATGTATGGTAGGGTGTCCAAAGTGTGCAGACATTTAAAACATAAAAGGAATCTTCAAATTTAACCCATAATTTCTCATATTCTACACAAATTTATTTAGATCACTGAATATCAAATGAACGTCAACGTTTTTTACTACAAATGGGTGAAACTAGAAAAATAATTGTCTAAAGAATTGTAGTGATAATGTGCTACAACTGAAGAAAAAGCCATGCAATTGCAAGTAAAAATATCATACAATGAATTGGTATCACTTTTTACTTACAACTTTGATGACATATTCTCTCAAAATGTAGATTTGCAGACCCTTGTCGGTAAGATCACATTTTTCTCGAAACAACCAAAAAGATTAAAATATTGCAGATCTTTTATGAATATTCTCATAATTTCACACCTAACTCAAATAAGTATTTTCATGTTTCTCTTTTCATTGGTGATATCAGATTTTCAAAATCTCACTTATTTTTTTAGAGGTACGAAATTGTCTGAATTATGGTCAAACGCGAACAATGTTTGAGGGTAACTACATCCTAATGTCAACATATGCATGAAATTTAAAGATGAGGTTGAGTTCTGGTCATGCGATTGCATTGTGAAAGAAACGGTGTGGAATCAACCAGAAAAGGTTGATCATCTAGCATATCAGTATTTGTGTGTATTGCAAGGTTGTGGAATCATCAAAATGATAAGAAAATTGGACAAGTCTTGGTATTAGTTACAAACACTTTTCACAGAAAGATGTATATGGGACTGCACAAACATGTGGCGTAAAAATCTGTCCCGATTTTTACGATGTTACATGACGATTTAAAATATGAAGGCATTTGAAGAGCCATGCTTTTCAGGGAACATGTTTTTTCTGATGTTCTTCCACACTTGCATAATGACGATGATAACGCTCACAAATTATTTTTCACCTCTTCCCAGAACTGAACCTTCTCTTTAAACTGAGAGTTGAATATGCAACTTGTCTTCTTCCGGCCACAATGTGAAGTACAGTTACATGAAATGAGGCTAAATTTGTACAAATGAATGCATTTTAAGAGATGAAATTCTCAACTTGTATGTAAGTGGACATGGTATTGTTACTGCATGAGAAATTAATGACGTATATTTTGATGTTGAACTGAAACAAGTGTGACGAGGGGAGAGTGGTTGAAAGACATATAGTGACTTTAAACAAAACATATCTTCTCAGCCTTGTGCTACAGAGGGATAGTATATGTGATGCAGTAACAGAAATCAGAGAGTTTCATTTATATTTATAATATAAGACTGAATATACTATCATATTTTGTGAATTAACCGTAAAGAAGAATTTTTGTATTTCCATTTGTCAAGTAAAAATTTGAGGTTATAAAATCATGATTATATAGTTTGGTTTAATGCTAAATTGTAAGCGTATACAAAAATAAATAGTAGTTTGCTGTCAGCCAGCCAGTGGACCACAGGAACACTAGCTTAATTAAAAGAATTGCAAATGCTTGTCAGTTTAAAGTGAAAACCACCAGCTCTAGAATTAAGAATGCTTGCGCTTCAATTTTTTTCTCGCTATTCTAGAGGATAACAGATTATTTTGGCTCATATTGGTGAAGAAATCATCTGAAGAACTTTGAGAAAATCTTCTGCTGTTCTTTTTCCCCGCTACATTGCTGAGTTTAACAAATAATTTTTCACCTTTTTCCATGAATGTGATCAGAACTTGGGATGCCCGTTTTTGTGATAAATGTTGGACAATCGTGTTTTTGAAGAAATTAGAAACAATGGACATGTTTGTGTGGAGAATGGTACTGGAGGCCTAAATTGTACATGTAAGATAAACTTTTGTCTGGATTTGATTTTCTGTTAATATGTTTTGTAGAGTTGTACTGTGTGTACACATCTTCCTTTATTGAATACAGATCTTCCTTTATTAAATACAGTATAGGTTATCCTTCTGGTTCCTCTGGGCTTGAAGCACATAAATATTGCATATTGAAATTGCAAACAGCAGATGTTTAGCAATAAATCACAAAGCTTCTTGGTAGAAAATTACAGATTTTAAACATTATGGAATCCCACTTGATGACCGTCTGTAGTCCCACCTACATGAATTCATGCTTCCAACATTTTCTTTTCTCTTAGAAGTATATGTACAGTATTTTGTGACTATTTCCCAAAAGATGACGATTTAATGAAGTCACTGATCAAATTTCTTGCCTAATCATGTGCAGCTCAAAAAAAGTGTGGACCATACAAGCGCAATGAAGATGGATTTGTTTCAAACTGTGGAATACAGAAATCAGATGGCACATGCATTATTAAACCCTTAGACTAGTGAATCATCTCTTTCTCATAGGCTTAGTATAGGAATTACACTGTACCAGTAGGCCGTTGGTTAAGCCTATAGGATCAAGACAATTCAAGGTCATAACCTGTCTTGCTAAGGACAGAGTTTCACGCATAGCCCATTTATACTATTTCAAACACACCCAAAATGATTTTAAAGAAACTCAAGATAATAATAGTGATAAAAAGTATTAATAATGTGCTGACTCCACATGACTTATAACCTCAAGGTGCAAACAAAAAGAAAAATAAGCACATGAATATATACAAAAATGAGACAAATTGCAAAGTAAGAAAAGGGATGCACTTTATTGATTGAAAACTGAACTGCAAACTTCCAAGACGCATAAATCCCCAAAGTTTATCATTCTGTTGTCAAAATACTGACTTGGTAGAAGTGTTGGGTCAGAACCCTGAGGAAGAAACTATACCTACATCCTCTATGGGTGTGTGTTGAAAGGCCAAACAGTTTAGTTTTTTTTTGTTTTTACTTGTTAATTTACATGTGCTTATAGAATAGGACTAAATTTTCAGTTACCAAAGATTATGTTTACAGAGCTGCCAACCATTCCGTTTTTCCCGGAATTATTCCGTTTTTTAATCCCAATTACGTTTTTTCACAAAATACGTTTTTTTTTTTTTTTTTTTTTTACATTACATACCGCACGTCAAACAACTGCCCTAATATGTTATTTTGATCACAAATTCAATAGAAAACTAAGGTTGAAACATACTTGAAGAGAAAAGTATTCTCAAAAAGAAGCATTGGAATTGTGTCGCGCGTGGTTGTAAGTTTTGTTTTAATGAATTTCTTTTTTTTGCTTGAAATTCCTTTTTTTTGCCATCATGATTCCTTTTTTTGGTCGCACAAGGTTGGCAGCTCTGTGTTTAGTATTGTAACTTGTAAAAACCTTATATTATGTATTTCAACCTGCGAAAAAATATTCGGAAGAGTTGTGAAGGGTTTAGATAGGGAACTTTTTATGAAAATAATCTTTTGCTCTGTGTGCATATGGCTTTCATTTACATCACTGTTTTGTATAGTATTAAGATTAGAAAGAGAAATTGTTGTAATCTTTTGAAGATGCTATTTTTAATGCAATATTTAAAAGAAAAGGTTTTGTAATATCACTTATAAGTATACTTCCAACACAACTAACATTGATTCAGTATGCAGCTACAGTGTACTATCTCTTGTAATTAGTTAAATGAATTGTTTTACCAATTACCAATTTCCCTCTACCATATGTTAATCAAAACTGTTGCACCTTAGGAAAATGATGATTAATCTTTTTATACTTCTAGCCAATTGGTATAATAAACAGTGTGAGACTTGCATGCAGGCACTATCAATAATTACATAATTGATTTCAATAAATAAAGCAAACTACTACAGCAATGAACTATATGCCTATATAATTATATACACAGCCAACTGTTTAAAAACTTGTTGTACGCCACACAAATAATCTCTCTGTGCCACATTGTATTCATCATGGGATAGATATACAAAATGCTTCAGGATTAGTTAACTGTTTCCAGTGCAAAATTACTCTATAAGGAGCACTGTCAAACCGAGTGGTGTCAAGGAGCTACTCAATAACAGAATCTGGTAGTTTTTGCAAAGCTGTTATGAAGCACAAAGCAATCCTTGTATCAAGTGGTGCCTATCATTTTGTGCCAAACAGCACTGGTGGTTAACAAGTGACCATGCAGAGAATAAAGCAGCCGAAGTGTCTAAAATGAGTCAAAATGACCGACTTGTGCTTGACATAAGTCTTGGTTTGGACTAGCAATGAAATGTTGCACACAAAAAATGTTTTACAATTCATGGTTTCAGTAATGGTGTGATCTTTTTGTGTGCTTTTAATACTGAATTAAATGAAAACATATCTAACGGCCCAATGAATGGAAATGCCTTGCATTAGTGGAGCAAGTTGGTCCTTATAAATAATGGATATTTGTCAATTTCCCTCTAATTCAACCCACATTATAAAAAATATTTACACTACCAACATTTTTTAGGAGTTATGCAAAAACTCAAACAAGATTTAGAAACGCTTACCGTTATTGTCATCATTTTTCCTTCCACAGGTTATTTTTGTGTTCATGAATTAAGTGTTGTTTCTGTTAATATTGTGAGTGCTTCAAAAGCTGGTGCATGTACATCTCTTGATAAACCAACTTGGTTGTATATAATATTTTTTTCTAATCCAGTGGTCTTACTCTTACATCTCATTGTTTTCAGGACATATGTTTTTGGCCTACAAATGTGTACAGTTTTCAAACTTTTTTTCTTCAAATTTGTGAAAAATGCTATGGCTGAGCTTCATGTAAGAAAAAGATATTTCTTTTGTTTTGTGGTCATTGTTCTCTCAGGGCTGTATCGGGGTATGAACAAAGTCAGGAGTCGGATGAAGTGAAATTGTGTTATTTTTTAGACCTCAAAAGAAAGAAAATACTGTAATTACAAAATGAAGTGTAATATTTGCTCTGCAGTTTGACATAGAAGCAACCATTCATATTGCATTTTTAGTGTGGATACTACTATAACGTGAATTGTAAAATTATCAGTCGACTGGTTACAAAGAATGCAGTTATTTTTTCGATTTCAAAATCAATCGCTATCAATTACGTTAGATTAGATTAAGAATGAAATCTCATCTTTGTTCAATTTTTGTCGGCTTTTCAGTGATGAATGAATTCATCTTACGTTTCCCAATCTTCAGAACAAATTGACAATGAAATATTTACTTGTAGAAAAACAAAGGCTCTCACATAACATCATAAACACACACATTGAAATGGGAATGTTTACTTCACTAAATGACCTCATTGAAAAATGTTTGAATGAATACCAGTGACACCCCATCTCCCTTACGAGTACAAATTTATTCAAAATATGTAAGAAAATTAAAGGAAATAATGCATATTGATGTTTTTATATTTACAATTCAATTGAACAAATACATTGTGTAGTAAGCCATATTAAAAAATGTTCTTGTTATGTTATTATGCTGCATTACAGCTGCACTTTTGTAATAAGTTGTATTAGGGTTTAAACTTGGTTTTTGTTTTCTCTCTCTATCTCTCTCTACCTTTCTCTCTCTCTCGCTCTATCTCTCTCTCTGTCTTTTTCCTCCACTATCTTATGTATTCAAAAAACTGTTAATAAAGTTTTGAATTTTGATTTGCTATACTGCAGAGTGTCATTTTATGCAAGGTTAATTTTCAAAAAATTCTTGAAAAGATATATTTTGTTTAGCTATGAAAGCTATATAGAATCTACTAAATTGAAGACTTCAACTCAATACTCAAATTGCATTGGTGTTCTTAATATCATTTGCCACTTATGTAATCACACAGCTTGCTATTAATATAAATGGAATTATCGATTGAGAATCGAAGCACTATCAAATACAAACACTCACTGTAAAAATCTCTATATTGTATTTTTTCCTTTTGGATAACAATCTGTACTAGTCAGATTATATCTTGTCTTCCTATCTTTATATTAATGAAAGAAATCTTTATCACTGAACAATGGACAAATAATGAAATCAAGATCAAGTGTCCAAATGTGTTATTGTATGTATCTAATTGTTTTACAGTCACATATGTACCCTAAACAAATAGATTAGTATGCAATACAAGTTCCAAGAACATATATCAATGTTGGTTCAGTATAGTAGCATTACTTTCGGCATGTAAAAGTGGAACCATTAGTCCTGCACAACCCACAGTGCATGTCGGCTATTGTGATTTATGTAATAGATTGCAAAATATAAAGAATTAATCATCTTCATCTTGAAGAGGACATATGTGCGAACCATGTAATAAATCTAAGAATTTTTAAGTGACTTTGTCAGCTAGTATTGCAAATACTGTCCCTTTCTACGAAAAATATATTTGTGGAATAGACTATTTTGTGAATGTATTGATATTTATGCGTGTTTATCTAGCGACAAGCTATCGCATTCACCTGTACTTTATCATTGTATCTCAATTGTCGGAATAGAAATTGCGTGAAGTAGTTGTTGCTTGGACAGAAAAAGCATGTCCTGCCCGGCCTAAGAACACAACACGTATTGCATGCAATTTGTATCTGTACTATTGAAATACAATTATTTTTAACAGGTGAATGGCATGATTTATAACAAGGCAATTGAATTGATTTATGTACTTAAAGTAGTTAATACATTTCATGTCAGCATGTTGTCTATTTGTTTCTATTCTTTATTCTCTGACCCTCTGTAAGTTTGTGCTGCTGTAATATTTATCATACATTTGCATGTCCGTGTATACCGTCCTTTATTTAGACAGAAAGTTCAAGGAATTTCATGATAATATTTCTTGCTTCAATTAATCTTGTTTGTTTGATTGTATAGACTCCTTTAATATAACGATTTGTATTTAAACTCGTTCTTTTACCAATGGGTTGTATTTAAAACTACAGTGCATTTCAGATACAGAACAGTGCAAGGTTAGCTCTTTCCTAATTTCTTTTCACTGGTTTTATTTATGAAATCTGTGTTAGGAACTCTACAAACAAAAAAATAATTGCAATTGTAGAAATGGTCAAACTGCTTCTCCAAAGAAAAGGCAACAAAATGTCATTAAATCAATGTTTATAGAAAGTGCATATTTTTCTCCTTCTGCATACTTAGTACTAACCTAGAACACTTTATTGAAGAAGTTTTGTGTACAAAATAAATCATAGAGGACTATGTATACATTATATTTGTAAACCACTTTTTTGCTCTGGGAGAGTTTGAAAACTGATTATGTGTCTTTATCAAATCGTTATATAAAAGCAGCAAGGTATATTATTACATGTAATACACTGTGCTTTGAGGTCAAGCTATGTTGTGAGGACTTGTATTATTTTGTTGATGATGTGGTTGTTCTTTATAAAAACATGATCACATAGATTTTGATGAAATGTAAATTCAATAATATTTTGTATTACCTTCATAAATCATGTTCAGATTAGAAATGGATAGACACCAGGGGAGGGGGGAAGGAGCAATAATTTTTAATTTTTTTTTGGGGCCCCCAAAAATTTACAAAAATGGGCTCCAGGGGAGGGGGCCTGTATCCAAATAAAGGTAAAATTAACGTGCACCTAGGGCACATGGGCACCAAAAAGCTTGGTCTATCGCCACTATAAAAAAAAAGATAATTAAAAATTCAATTTTTACATAGGCTCATGCATACAGATTGTAAATAGTTCATTCTGGACCCCCTTATACAATAGTTGGTGTTGAGCACTTGATTGCATTATTATGTTCACACAATTTGATAGTATTGGAATTTCTGAAAGTCTCTGAGATCATGCTTATTAATGCGAGACGAAAGTCATATATATGTGATGATTGTAGTACTGTGTGTTTATTTTGGTGGTGGTGATCATTGTGGGTAGGAATAGTAGCATGAGTGATGATTCCCGGGAGGGATGGTAGGACTAGTTAGGAGTTGCTGTGGTTAATCACGATTGTGATGATAGTAGTATAGTTTTGTTGTCATGATGATTGAGATTATTCATGGAAGGAGGATGGGTAGGCCCCCCACTCAGTGTTATTTAGGGTACGCGTATGCTTGTTCCCTCTTTTTGAAAGCACCCCCTATCTGAGGACTGCCAACATTTCCGAACCCCCCTTTCGCGGACTTTTCCTGCCTTGGAGACCCCCCTTAATCCGGAATAATTTCTCAGGAGTCCAAAGAGATGAGAGAGAAAAAAAAAAAAAAAAAACACACCCTTTTTAAAGAAATGCTCCGGTGAAAAGTCAAATACACCCTTTTTTTTTTGTTACAATTCTCGGGCCGGACTTTGTCGCACGAAAAGTACCCCTTTACCGGACATTTTGGTAACACGCATGCGGTCATTCCGACCCCGGAGTGGGGAGGCTGGGGTAGTACAAGCCGACTAGATGATACAATCTATGTTAAGTGCCATGGTACAATTTATTTGATTCACCTGTTATGAATAGTTGTATTTCAATAGTAAAAATGCGAATTGCATACATTATTGTTTCTAGGTAGGACAAACGTTATGCCTTGTCCAGCCTCACAACACGCAACGTATGCAATTCGAATTATGACTATTGAAATATAATTATTCGTAGCAGGTAAATTAAGTACTTTGTAACGATCGAGCCACTTTATGCATTAAATTTGATAACATCACGGAAATGGTAACTTGATTCAAGTGGTGTTTACACACGTACTAGACAAGAACTACACAGTCGACAGAAATCGTCAATTGCAACAGCGCCATCTATAAACTTCCAGTCAGCGATCCAAGAGAGACGAGGATTAAATGTTTTCAAAAGAAAATCTTCAATATCTACAAGAGGAATCGCTGCCGATGATGAACTCAAAATGCAATGGGAAGTTTGAAAGCTATAAAATGGAGGATTATCTCGTGTTGTCATTGCAAATTCTAGAAAATATCAGGGGTATGATATCAAGGGGTGTAAGGTACCCATTGCTTTTTAGCTTGCCAATCTTAGTCTACTTTATTTAGAAGTACACTTTTTATTGAAGGGACCATGGGTACCGGAGGATGGGGGGGGGGGGGGGGGGTTATGACAAGTCGGCCAAGTCATGCTTAATGTACACTTCAGGAATTTAACTAAAAACCTCGCTTTTGTCGGTGTTTGAGGTAATTATTCTATATAGAATTCATCACCACAATATAGAAATAATACATATAATTAATTTAAATATTCTAAAATGCCTACCTTACTATTGTAACTGCAACAAATATGCTGGTAATGATTATCCAAATATAAATTCCAAAGTGTTGTAAAATAACAGGGACGTTCCAAGAGGTCCCGGTTCCAAGATAATTCCAACGCTTTCGGCATGCTGAACGTACTTCTGTGACATAATACATACTTGTTGCTTGGCGTCGCTATGTCAAACGTCACAATACTTTATATGCGCGAGTATGGAGCGGTATAGTTTGCGCGTAACTGATGTGTCTTTGTAGCATATTGTTGCGTCACAATAATACGTAACAATAAAAAGAGTAACGCAACTTTTTGCACTACGACCTTTCGGTCAATCACAATTAATACTTACTTTCCAAAAATCAACATGATTTAAAGACAGATCTGAGGTTCACGAAACCGTCTTAAAGCCCCACTGTCCTACTTGTAGCTACTTGCTCCCTCTATATAGAAAACTTCCCCACTCGGTGCACGGTTGGTCCCCCATACATGATCCTCTTTTGCTTATGTTAGTTGAAACTGAGTTAATGAGATAGCCACCTGTCTGTGACCTCGCTGTGTGGTCTAATCCCTTCAGGCCCAGTAGTATTGACGGTCTTTAAGTACGACTTCACCGACATCCATTGAATCGCGTGTTAAATTTAATAGATAAACGCGTTTTAATGGATTGTCCTCGGACTTGTACTTATGACGGTTTCGTGAAAGGATTGTGTCGAAAGTTGAAACGAGAAGAGAAAACAAAAACAAACACGACAATTGGACAAGTTTGTGATTGACCAATGCCTCCCCCCCTCCAACCCCACCACTAAATGCAGTACAGCCGCCGCCTGCTCCTCCCTTCCCTCACTCTCTCTCGCTTGTGCGCTGACTATGTCTCTCCATTCCCCCTCTCTATTTCTTCCTCTCTCTCTCTCTCCCTTACAGCTTTTGGCCACTCACTATAGTACTTCCTTGCCTAAAATTAACATGGTCAAGATCGAGGCAGATCTGAGGCTCGATGACATGCAGACCTACTGTATATGTCTCCAAAGTATTTATCTCTCTCCCTCTCTCTACCCTCACCCTCTCCTCCCCCCTCTCTCTCTCTCTCTCTCTCTCTCTTTCATTCTTTCTATATCGCTTTATCTCTCTCTTTTTTCACTTTCTCTCCTCTCCCTCGCTCCAGTTCCTTCAAACAACAGGGGGAAAAAGAAGAGAAAGAAAGGGGGGGGGGGAAGGGAAAATAATTTTTTAGTTTTTAGTTTATTTCTCATTTTTCTCCTAAATGATAAAAACATTATAACTTGATGTCAAAATGTGAGTAACATACATACATATAGCAACGAACTGAATCTTTCTAAAAGATGATTTTTATGAATTTAAGTTACTATCCTAACGATCTGTGGAAAAAGTGCAGGAGACCGCAATCATAAGCGAAAAGATAATAAAACAAAGATACGTCACATATTAAAAGGTTTTTATTGCCACATTGAGTTGGGAATCAATATTTCGGTTCCCTTTAAACCTATATCAATATAAATTGAATATTCTTATTAATAGGGCACCTGGAATAACCAAATTGAGAGTGATTGTACTGTAGTAATGTGATATTTGCTATGTATATCCATCAGAAACTTGTCTGTACGAAACAGTGAAATACTGCCCTCTCCGGCAGAATAAAGTAAGCTTAGCAACGAGCATAATGTCGTAGACTTCTACTTCTGTTCTAGCTGTATTACCTTTGTATTTATGGACATATAAGATACGACAGTGATTTTTATTAATTATATGAATTGTTGGAATCGCATAGAGATGTTTATTACATAATGTGGTCTACCTAATACAAGAACAGATTAGCATTATTATTATCACCCGTCATTAACTTGCATTCAAAGTGACATCAGGTAAATTCTTTATACTTTTAGACCACAGATGTTCTGTTTTTTGCAAGCATGGTATTCTTTTTGGAGGTTTGTAGACATTCATTAACCTAATCAAAGAAAACATACTCTAAATAAATGTAAAGGTAAAAAACTTTGAGAAAGAAATATAATAGCTTAGTAAACAAATTGTAGGTCTATTTGCAAACATGGATATATTAAGGATAATCGGTAGTTCATCCGTGGTATCGCTCTTTTAATGCCACACAAATAATTTGATAAAAATCAGAGGGCCGAATTGCAGATTAAAAACTTCAATCATGATGATAGATTCAATGAATATAATTGTAAAACGATTAACAAGATAATTATGAACAAATATATTATAATCCCAATAGCCATAACGTGATAACAATTTGTTACAAACAATTGCGGGAATTACGTCGTTTGAAAATAATTTGAGAAAGAAAAAATGAAAAGAGAACAGAAGGGAGAGAGACGGAGAAAAAATAATTGAACGAAAGGGAGAAAGCGGGGAAAGAATAGTACGAGAGACATTTGTGGAAAAAAAAGAGGTATGGATAAAGATATTGACATTATGTTGCGAGAGGAATGACATAATTAATTTTTGTTTTTATTTATTTTTTATTTATTTCAGTTCATCTTTTCGAAAATTTCAGAACCTTCTTTTCAAAATGGTATTGAGTTTCACCTCGTTCAGTAATACATTATTGTTATACATTTTTAATATTATGTTAATGTACAAAGTACAAGAAACACTGACACGTTTTCCAAAAACAATTCAAGTTCACAATATTAATAAACAACTATAAAGTAAACATGTTCAAGCGTAAAAACTGGCAAAGCACTGGCAAATAATAAATTATTTAGTGCATAGTTACTACCAAGATTCATAAATTATTATTACTGTCTTGTATGCGCCCCATAACCTGACAAATTGCTGACGCATACATCAAATCCAATATAAACTTACGGACACAATACAACATAAACCTGTCAGAATAATTTTCCAGCCAGGTTCAAGAATCCATTTTCTTTGTATTCTGTTGGCTTTGAGATGCTGATCCATAAAAGAGTTTCTTGATATTAAAGTATAAGAAAATTGTGCATGCGTTATTGGTGTTGGTTTAGAAATAGATGAATATGATGAGGGTTCGTAATAAAGAATTCAGAACTACTTTATTATTTCAATACCCTTTTTTCCTCATCGTAAACTGACCCATGTGAGAAAAAAATAATAATCAGCACCCATCACTATCCTGTATTGTCGAGTTTCTGCAACCATCTCTTTAATTAATGAAATTCCACAGACATCTTTGGCATAAAATTGGAAATTAGCACAGCAAAGGCAAGTTAATCGTCAGAAACTCAGCGTATACCATGTGAGTCTTCACGAGCAATAACATAAACAACCAATTAAATATCTACATTCATAGATTTCATTTACAATTTTGAAAAATGTGAAGTTTATGGATTTTGTGCAATTTAAGATGAAGTGTGGAGGCACATAATTATATACATGTACTATTCAAGGTTTCTTTCTTTGCTTAAAACTTTCTTACGTGTTGTAAAACCTTTATCTACTGGATCTTCATCACCACGATGGCGAGGTGTGGCCTTCAAGGTATATTCAAGATATCATGTAAGAAAGTTTCAAACCAAGTTATTCAATGTATAACAAGAAAAATCATTTACTTCAGCTTTATCTCTCTCAGGTATTAATATTATGATGTTATACCTAAACGGCATTATGCACTATGATAGTGCTTGGTAAACCGGTAAACATAACAGAGGACTAACCAAGATGGTGGATATCACGTGATCACGTACAAGCGCTGGCTATATAAAAGATATATGGATTGCTTTAATATTTGAAGCATCGCTGTTTCGGGGTCATAGCAGGATGTAACATCCCCTTGAGCCTATAGAAACAGCGATGCCTCTCATAACGTCAATATATCTTTACTTTTCCTCTCTTTCCCACAGCGCCAATGAAACCCCAAGTATGGATGTAACCTTTATGTAGAAATTGGTTTAGCATTGTAGTGAACGATATTAAATTAAGTTTGAAAGCATTTAGAATGTGCCTGGCTTTCAATTGTAGGAAAATGAACGTTTTACAGTAAAACGCGTATTGTGAAGATTCGATCTGATTTGAAGGGTTCATTTATGAGAGCAGTGCCAAATTTAAATTTGAGCTGTCTTCACACTCTTCTAATTTTCGTGTACATGATTTGGTTTAGTTAAATGAATGTTATTTTGATATTTTCTCGACTTTGCAAGCTTCACGAATAGACAAAACAAGACACACACCGATGATAATTACTAAGATTCCAATAACACACAAATAAATTACGTGTGATACAACATTTGACCAGTGATTCTTCTTTGCCTTTTGTGTTGCTTCTTTGGTTGGACTAGAAGTGGGACTTTGTGAAGATGTCGAAGCTTCTTGATGGGTTGTTACCATGGCAACATGACAGGGCTCTAGGATGTTGCCATAGGGATCCCAGATGTAGTCATTGCATTTGCATCTATCAACTGGTTGTCCTACAAGAAGAGCGCAACAAAATGCAGGCTGAGAAAACCTCACCCACATGGTGTGCTCTAGAATACCGTCTCTATCCCGAGGTTTTCTCACTGGAGGTACCCTTGTTCCATTCTGATAGCAAACGATTTCTCCAAGCAAACTAACAAACCAAGCTGTGCATTCTAATGAGCGCCAGTCAACAGCAACATTCTCCGCTCCCCACCCGCAAGACGCCTTACCCGGTGGGTAATCAACTCTCAAACCAACCCTTGTGTCCTCTAGGATATTTCCATCATCACCATATGCAGTGAGAATATATCCGCCTTCATCAGACCTTAGGACAGGGTTGATTTTAAGTTGGAGAAGACAGGTGTTACTTTCATTTTCATTTTGAAACGAAAGTTTTTTATTCTCGGGTAATGATAATGAATATGGATTAGCTGAATCGTAAAACGGAGCCCATATTCCATTTCTTAAAGTGACTCGTGTGCAGTCACAAGGGTAACTAAAATGAAGTTGTATCTCTTCCCCTACCATAGCACTCACTCTTGTAATATCACCTTTGCTGAATGTAAGTGAGAAAAGAACAAAGATCACAGTGCTAATTTTAAAGGAAACTCCTGAGCGCCTGGCCATTTGGGGGTAGAAGCGTTGACTCAATAAAAGTTTCTCTATTAAAATGAAAGAGAAGATGAAAGACAAAAGGAGATTAAACTATTTCCCTTATTCAACTAAAGTGTTAGTAATTTCGATTTTTTTTTTCTTTCTCCAAATTAAGTCACGTAGTTACTTTAATTCATCGGCAATGACCGGTGGACAAACTCACACTTGGTAGTTTAGGCAGGGTTTAAACATGAAACAAAAATCTAGGCGGCTTTCGAGAATACAAGCTAGAGTATTATTCCTCTCGTGCCAAAACTCAGTGTTAATTATTTATCTTGTAAACAGGTAAACAGTCAGTCAGGCAAAGGGACAGATGATCTGGTTGGCAGTTAAAAAGCTGATCCCCCAAAACGACTAGACTCCTTCGTCTGTTGAACGTCATAAGATAGATGCTTCTTGAAACTGGGTTCGGTCACACACTTCTCTTTATTGATCTTCACTGATTATTGTAGTTGATGAAAATATTCCATGGCCAGTCGTAACCGATTTATATCCATGCACTCGTTCTTAAACCGAGTTTCTCAAAATACCTGAGGAAATTGTTCAAGAAAAATATCTTTGTCCGCAGATGTCACTTATTGCTGTCTGAAGTATCCATCATATCCAACAACCAGTCATTGCTCATAGGTATTCTGAAAAAGAATAATCAGATAGAACGCAATTAACAACTAAGGAAAATGGTGTAATGATCCCCTTTTCTTTTCTTTTGAGTGAATGATTTTATTAGTATATTAAGTACATGTATACTGACACCATGGAATATACAAGAGAAAGGCCTAAATTGACAGAATAGCCCATGAAAAAATGAATTGACTTAGTTATGATTGATGCATTGGTTCATATAAGTTTACAATGAAAAGACACAACATTTCTTCTAAATACCGACAGTATCCATTTATTGTACCGTTTTGTCAATGAATAGACGTGCGGTGAAAAAATTGATTCAAAATTGTTTACACAGTGGCGTATTTATATAAGAAAAAAGGCGCCCGGGGAAAAATATTGAATTACAGCCCAGCCAAAATTATAACTTGAAATAGCGAGAGGGTGTATAAGCGACCGCACGGCAGACTTTTGCATCTTACCCAAATTTCGCAAGGAAACACTGCGATCTAGCGGTTGAATTCCTAATTAAGATCATTAAAATCATTTACGTATTAACTTCTTCCTCAAATTGGTAACTGATGTTGATTATTTTTCAAATCTTGAACCCTTATAAATGCCATTTTATAATATCCTGATTCTGGAAGCGTGTATTTTTTGTTAATTTTTTGAAACCTTTACAACGCTACTTATAAAATACACCTTATAATGAAATTTCCAGGCAACAAGTGTGAGAGCGCAAAGCTGATGATCTTTAGAAAATGTAAGCATATCAAACAGTCCAAAACATCTATTTGTGATGGGTATTAGGAGCCAATAAAGTTTTAATTTAAGGAAAATGTTCCTATTTCTCTCTTTTGCTTTTTTAACCCCCTACTTTTGTTTTACGCCGAGGCACGTGCTTCCTTTCCCAATCCCCCGACCCCTCCCAAAAAATAAAATAATAATAATTAAAAAAAATTAAAATTAGGATACCGCACTGATTGTAAATTCAGTAGGCAAGCATACAATCGTTAAAATCAAATAATTCATTTTCTTAATGTGAAACGTACCAAGAGCTTTTTGGAAATGGACGGTGCCTGCATGTGGTCATTCTGGTTGCAATCCACCCTTCATATAAAAAACGATGTCCAAATTCTAGAAAAAACAATTCTATCAAGGCGCAATCCAAGATTGATACTCCCTTATCCACCTGAGTAGCCAATGTGAGAGAAAAATGTCGACTAGAAATTTAACTGAAATGCAAATATGAACAAATTATGTTTGCTCACTTTTGCGGGGACAAACAAATGCGGAAGTCGTGTGGTTTGCCCTTTCCCCTGTTTTTCTTCTCATTGTATAAAGCACAAAGGATTGGTCGCCTTCCAGCAACAAAGGTTTCACATTAGATGTCTATATCGGGAATTTGGGTTTTTCCACCATTCTATGGAGGGAGGGGGGGGGGGGGTGTGACATCCTTTCCGGCCATGTTAGGGTTAAACTCGATGCATTTAGGGTATTTTTCCATTTATGCCAACTGATTGTTCAGATCGATTTAATTCATGCCGGCTAGTCAGTCGCGAACAATATTATTTGCCTAACATGAGTGGCTATTGTAAACAATGTAAAGCGATCTGAAACCATTTAATATGTGTAAGACTAAGAGCACTACAAAAATGATTTTGTTACTCTCATAGATATTAATAAAATAGATGTAGGTATATACAGGAGAATCTACCTGATATTTGTATAAAGAGGGGCTCTTTTTTTTCGAAGGATCTTTGTGCCTATGGTTCGTAACTATGAACCTCGGAAAAAACCGAGATATATATAAAATATAGTCCCGGTGAACGAAAACTCAGCACAGACAACTTTTATATACGTGACCTTTCTGTAAGCAAAATATAGGATTTCTCGGTCACTTTCGTAAGCTTTTCATGCGTTTTGATACAAAGTTCATTCAAATTCGCGAAATAAAGCTGCCGGCGTGTTAATTACATTCAAAATAACACTTTTTTCATTTGATTTACTTATTCGGTCAATGGATTTAGCACTTTTTTCGTTCAATTTAACAACCGCTTACAAATGCGCAGTTTGCATTCATTTTCGTCAACAATGGCAAATCGGACGTCCGTACCATTAAATTTCACTTTGGGTCATTCTAAATAACAAAGTTTTCATTCATATTCGCCTATATTTAGAAACCTATGTTATACATGGTATATGCACATGTTTCTCATCTAAATTAAACATGTCAACATGTAGAGGGTTAAACAACTCTAGATATAAGATTGGACATCATCTTACTGATGATCTCATCACGGACTTTATCGTACTCGGTCATCTTTTGGAAGTGATATTACGTAGACGAACATGATAATGTAATGCATGATGTAACTATGATCATTAACATTATAACCAATACAAGATTTCATATTGTATACGCGTATTCTTAAGTTTATGTCCACATGACATGAGTTATTAGGCAATTTTCGCAAACTCATTGGGGAATTACAATCTGCGGTTCGTGTGCAAAATCGAGAAGATACTATAGTAGCAGTTGGATGACCGCTGAGGCCCTGAAATCTAGAACGGGTTTTGGCCAAATCTACGGGCGTTCTCAAAGACGCCCCAAGTGAATCAAGTGCCTCGATACAAACTATTTCATTCACCTGATAATAATAATAGTATTTAAATAGACAGAATCCAATCTGCATACATTAGTTGTTGCCACACTTAATACATGCAGTTTGCATTCTGACTATTGCGAATCCTAGACAGGTGAATGAAATAATTTGTATTGAGGAAGTTCACAAAGACGTATGTATTAAATTTGATTACATTACGAAAATGGCCTATTCCCTTCCACGCAATACAGTACAGACGGGACTACACGACTAGCACAACTTGTCTCGACCAAGCCACAAAACGGCTTTTTATCAAATTTCAACAATTTATCATCAAGTTTTAAAACAATTCATGTTATATCCATATTCATGTTGTTATTGTTCAGAAACAATAATCGAAAGAAAAAAACTCACCGAAGAGTCATTCGTGTCAGGGGCGGATCTAGGGGGGTTAGGTGGTTTAATCCCCCCCCCCCCTTGGCTGGCCAAGGTGCTTTCTACCCAATTGAAAACAAATTTTAGTGCTCCCTACCTCCAACTAAGCGAAATATTGGTCGGCGCGATTTTTCAAATGTCAACCTTAACTCCCCCCCCCCCCCCCCCCCGCCCACGCCATAGAGAAAAGCTAGATCCGCCCATTACAATTCGTCATCCTTCGTTATTAGACGACGAAATTCTCATCACCATCTTTAGTACAAGCTCGCTGATTGGCTGTTTATTCACTTGGGGCGTCATTGAGAACGCCCGTACCTCAGCGATCACCCTGCTGTTACTATAGCAGCTTCTCGATTTTGCACACGAACCGCAGATTCTCTGTCCGCAATGAGCTTGCGTAATACCCCTAATGTTTGTCGAACTGGCAACAACTAATGTACGCAGTTTGGATTCTGTCTATTGAAATACTATTATCCTTATCAGGTGAATGAAATATTTTGAATCGAGGCACTTCACAAAGACGTATGCATTAAATTTGGTTACATTACGAAAATTGCCTAATGGCATTGCACATGCAATACCTCCGCAGAGATACGTACGCATTCACCGAAAAGCGAAACCACGAATTGAATCGAGGACGGTCTGTGTGCGACGGCCGTAAACCTGAGTGCTCTAGCTGCTACCGCGAAGGTCTGTAAGTTGCTGAGCGAAAACTCGCTATTGAGATGTGCGCGCAGTGAGAATACAATGTATCAAACTCATTAATGATTGTGATCGTGATTGTAATTGAGATAGTTATTGAGATGGTGATTACGATTGTGACTGAGATGGTAATTGTGACTGTGATCACGATCGTGATTGTGATTTAGTGTGATGGTGATTCAGATTTTGATGTGATTATGATTGTGATTGAACTGATACTCATAGATTGTTCTTATTAACATGTTCAATACAGACTAAATATAATATAAATGGC
>JAVYIG010012720.1:0-51760 GCA_035222895.1 Strongylocentrotus droebachiensis
CCATGACGAACGAAAACGTGCAAAAATGCGTGTTTTGCGCGAATTTTTATGAAATGCTTAAAATGGCCTAAAACGTATGCAAAAAAAATTTAGGACGATTTTGAGCAATTTGAAATTTTACGCGCGCGTAAACTCGCGCACCTACGCGTACGCGCATTTTTGCGCGCATTTATTGACCTGAAATTGACCGGACGGATATTGATCTTAATCATGATAAATATGAATGAGTAATTACTTTTCGTTATGACGATATGATCATAAGTTGATTTTCACAAAATGGCGCCTGGATGACGTCACGATAACTTTGACTCTCTAAAAAGTCACGCAGTTCTAAGTTAGACTAAGATCTATCATCATGGCAAGTTTCATGATAATGGCTTTATTCAGTCTTGAGATATCCTGCGAACAAATTCGAGGAAGAATAATAATAAATAAATAAATAAATAATAATAATAAAAATCTTGACGAAATCAAAAGGTGATACGTCTACGTACGTATCACCTAACAAAGGACATCCAATCTAGATTACTAAAGGCTACTTGGCTGCGCTACTCGCTCTGGCGTTCACTAGGGCTTTCGCGATTAGTCTCTTTTTAGTCGCCCGGCGTCTATCAGACATGTGGACTTGTTTAAAGGCCTTGCTAGGCGAAACAATTACTGTTGCAAGCATATTTACATGGGCGCGGATGGAGAAATGGACTAGGGGGTGTTTCACAAAGATCCCAAGTAGAACTTAACTCTAAGTTGGACTTACAAATTATGGAGAGCCATTTGTAGCCTTAATATGACATATATTCAAAAGCAGAAATCAAGTTTTTTAGACTTTTCATAATTACCACATCAAGAACATAAAATCTCCTTGATAACTGAAAATATGAATGATTCGAACCAACATTTTATGCCTTTTAAAATAACTTTTACA
Organism: Strongylocentrotus droebachiensis; assembly: GCA_035222895.1. Lineage (NCBI taxonomy): Eukaryota > Metazoa > Echinodermata > Echinoidea > Camarodonta > Strongylocentrotidae > Strongylocentrotus > Strongylocentrotus droebachiensis. The sequence continues at coordinate 923 of JAVYIG010012720.1, forward strand.
AAATATTTTCAAAGATGCTAACGGCTTTCCATAATTGTTAAGTCCAACCTAGAGATAAGTTCAACTTGTGAAACATCCCTAGAGCTTCGATATAAACTTGGATATTGAGTGCAGAGCCATTCACACACAAAGAGCTTACGAGTACCAGCAGATATGTGCATGAATGAGTATCTTCGTCCATGACAAAGTCATGTAAAGAGAGAAACATAAATATTCTGGAATCATCCCCGATAATGTATTCACAATGTAGGGGAATACCAATGTCTACTAAACATGGTATATTTTCGCGTTGAGGTTCCCTTTTTTTAGGTGCCCCTTATTTGCAGAAAGTGCCTTTTTTGTTGGTGCCCCCTTCCACTTTGGATGACCCTCCACGACCCCTGTGCAAACCCTATTCAGAAATCAAACTTAAAAACAAATCATAACCCCAACCTATACCCTATGGGTACCTATACCGCATGGTACCGGTAGGAAGGAATTCCTTGAATGCTGTGAGCGCCGAAATCGGATGAGACCGAGGTCTTAAATCGATCGCAAAATAAAAATGGGAAGCTCCACAATTTGGAATAGATATTGGTGCTTTTGTGAATTCCTTTTTGCCATTGACAAAGTTAAATTGGTAAAGAGTCACAACAATGAATAATATACAGCTCGTTTATCAGATTCATCATGATTTGGAATCCAATGTAAGATTTATTTTCTAATAATTGTCCCTCCACACCCCTCCAAAATGTGTTGTCTAAATGCGGAAATATGATCGGCCGGTAATTCTCAGCAGAAATGTATTTTCATAATTATGCACCCAAGTTCATACTTGAAGTACGTTGCAATCTTCTGGAGTCAGACTGCAAGCAACTAGGAAGTATTGTCATTCGCCTCACAAAACCTGTTACATTCATTACTACCTGAACATTTTTTTTTCAATTTTCACCGAGGGTTTTAAACAAGGAACAATAAATTTAGATTACGTTTTAGGAAGTACTATCGGAGTCAATTCTAATGTTCTCGCAGTACAAGCAAAGTTAAACTGTCGTGATTACAAGGTAAGTTTTGTGTTGAACTTCTTCCAACACTTGTGACTGTGTATTCGTATTCACATAAAATGAGTGGGATGTTATGTGGTGGTAAGTGTGATGTATTTAAGTCGAGATTAAGAGGAATTAACACGAACTGGCAAATCATGATCTTCTTTTAAAGATATCCGGTAACTTTGTCTTAGATCCTTTAGAAATAATCCTTGATTTAGCTCATGCTGCAATGATATTTATAAACCTTTAGGTCAGTCAGGAACTCCATGACTTTTACAAGCCGATCGCCTGTCTGATTATCAAGATATTAATGATTGGAATTACAAATTTTGAAAACCGTTCGCCGGACGGTTTTCATAACACTACAGTCTATTGGGGAAAACCGGTCACTCGAAGATTTTTACTTTTTTGAGGCACTTCTTGATCATTTTGAAGCGCGATTTTTTTTAGGACTTCAATATTACACCATACCACAGACACTGGTAACATGTAGAACCGTATATCTCAGATTTAACATTGTTAAACGATCCCTTAAAGTTGTAGTCCTTCTGAATCATAGTGCAACTTTCATGGAAATGTATGTTTCAATATCAAGACTAAGATTGCAAAAGATGCAACCATGCTAAGGTCTACAGTTATGCATCAGTTTTGTAATACAATTGTTCTAAAAATTAGTTATTGTTGCACTGGTGGCTTTTATTAGTAATTCTAGTTAAAGGGATATTTGAGTTCTGTTGCAGAGGGCGCTACACAAAATATTTTTTTTTGTGAGATAATGACAAACTGAGTGTCAAATGTGAAAGAACATAATGTTTAAATGACACAATCATCTTTGTTTGATCAAAATCGGTTCAAAGACGGCTGAAATATAACGATTTCTAATACTTGTGTACCACCACAAATATTAGGTATTTTGAAAAATTTGAAAAAAAACCGTTGAAAAAACGAAATAACGCCTTTTTACGTGGAATTTCAGCCAATGCCGATGTTGGCTTTTTTTTTTTGGGGGGGGGGGGGCATTTTCGTGTCGCTTATATTACGCACAACCAGCCGGCCCATGTATTGTTATTTTTAATTAAATAATTAATTAACGGTCACCATGTTTTTTTTTTAAGTGGAGTTGAAGTGGTGTTGTCGTATTGGCTAAATTTCACACATTTTGGGGTCTAAAATTACCTTCATAGCAATTTTAGGTTCTGAAAGGGCACTAGAAATGTCATAGATAAGAATAAGAGCAATAACCATGCACTTTGAAGGCATTTGCGGTCTGAAAACAGAACTCAACTACCCCTTTAATGATTCCGTTTTTTAGTCACGTGATTCTCCTCCTTCCGTGCGAGCATAGAGAGCAGCGACAAGTCGCTTAATATGCACACCATTCGCCCTCAACATCGGAATAAGTAAACACCAACTGTTTTTTTTTCAAGTAGTGTAAATGGCAGTCCCAAAAAATCGATGACTTTCAAAATGGTGTTTGAGCTGTGTAAATGGGCCTATAATGTGTAATGCTTTTTGTTTCATTTTATTTTGTATTGTTTTGTTTCAGGTTGGTGCCTTGTTGATTGTATGGAAGGTCAATGAGCAGGGGCTTCTCTTCTTGTCTATACACCCCACCAGACATTGCCTTATCAATATGGCATCCATACAGAAAATAAAGTGGAGGCACTACTTCCTTGTCTTGTTCACTGTCATGATGCTGGTGGAATGCAACGATGGAAGTAAGGATGGCCAGCTTTCATCCTACCTCAGAGCTAGTTTTCAAGATGAGTCAGGCATGGTGCTCAACCAGATGGTGGTCAGCAAAGAAAGTGGAACAGACTTCGTTTACATTGGAGGAGTCTCAAAACTTTATCAGCTTGACTTGAATTTGACCCTACTGCAGCAGGAGAGCACAGTTCCAGATGATCCAACAGAATGTGACGACCCATGCCTGTATGATACCAAGATCTTGGAGGTAGCGCCATCGCCTGTTGGTAAACTCATTCAGTGCGGCGGACCAGAAGGCAAATGCGAACTTAGGAATTTGATGGATATTTCAAGAGAATATTATGGTTACACGCGCAACAAAGTAGTACATGTAAATGAAGATATGTCTGCAGGAGTTGTCGCAGTTCGAAAGTCTGGAGACCGTCCGGTAATCATGTATGTTGCCCAATCCCAACCCCGAGCCGATAGCAGTGAGCAACCAATCACTCAAAGAGAACTGATACGCTCAGATAATCCAGCTTTCGTATTTGAATATACAGGAGAAATATATGGTGTCTCTGATCCAGTTAATTATATTCAAGGAGTTTCCTGGACGACTTATAACTATTTCATTGTACATAGTGGTTCAGAAAAGTCAAGACTAGGTAGAATCTGTTCAGACAATATTCAAGATGAACTTGATGCATACTCTGAAATCAGATTGTCATGCCAGCCCGGGTCGTATAGCACTCTTCAAGCAGTCTATATTGATTCAAATGATGTACTGTATGGTGTCTTCACAAATGGAACACATTCGGCCTTGTGTTCATACACAATGTATGACATTCAGGAGAAGTTTGTTGATGCTACTTGTGGCTGTGTTATTAGTTCAGATACAAGCTGTAGTGGAACAGGAATATCATACCTGAGCACAAGCTCTTCCTGCCGTAAATCAAACGTAAGTACATACACATTTATTTCTCTATTTTTAGAAACAGAACTTTTTCTCATGATTACAAGTTCTAGTTATAATATCTATTAAGCTTAATGCAATTATATTGGAGGTTTAGCCCTGAGTCACATACAAAAAATTCCGTTACTCACTTTACAGTTTTGGTTCATATCATGCTTTATTCGGAAACAGGTTTAGTCTGCTTATTGAATCGGATGATGTTCTTCACTTTTTTTTTGCAAATATAATCTGTTTACTTCATAATTCTTATGACAATGAATAACAAGAGAAGTTACTAGACTATAGCTACGTTCAGACGGACAAAGGTTACCCTAGGGTATGTGTCGTGTTAAGAGCTAGTCGAGGTAAATATGGCGGGCTATATGGCGGGCCAAGCATGCCAATATCCGTACAACCAGACAACTATACGACTATACGTCTATCGAGCCGTCCAATCAGAACGCAGGAAACTGCACCTCAATACAACCTTACCAGTGGCGAATTCAGGGGGCGCCGGGGGCACGTGCCCCGGTAAATAAAAAGGATGGAAAGGGGGAAGTGGGAAAGGGGAGAAAAGGACAAAAAGGAGGGGGAAAGAAAAAGGAGGGGAAAAGAAAGAAAAAGGAAGAGAGAAAGAAGAAGAAAAGAAGGAGGAGAGAAAAGGGAAGAGGAGAAAAGGGAAGGGAAAGGAAGAAAAGGAAGAGAGAGAGAGGAGGGAAAAGGTGCAAAGGAAGAAAGGGGTAAAGACGGAAGGGGGAAAAAGGGGGAAAAGAGAATAATGAGAAGGAAAAAGAAAGAAAGTGGGATGATATTATAAGAAGGTGTTTTTTTACCGGGAAAGGAGGGGGCACGCAATTTTGCAGTGTGCATAATATGGGGTCCCTTTTACCAGGCGTGTAGCCTCCCCCCCCCCTAACAAAAGCACAAGAAGAACCAAAGAAAGAGATGGAAAAGGGGGGAAGAGAGAATTTGTGTGAGTTAAAGGAGAAAGGGAAAAATGAAAGAGAATTAAACAATGATAGAAGAGAGGTGCGAGAGCATGAGGAATTGCATTTCTTTTAAAAGAATAATGGGATAACAACCAGGGGCGTCGCTAAAGGGGGGTTGGGGTGCGACACCCCCCCCCCCTCCATCTGTCAGGATATTGTCGATAAAATTGCGCTGCTGTCGGGGAAAATGAGGGTTAGAAAAGAAAAAAAGTAAAGAAAAAGAAAGAAAAGAAAGGAAAGAGAAGAGAAGAGAAGAAAGAAAAAAGAGAAAAAAGAAAAAGAGGAAGCTAGGGAGGAAAGGAATGAAAAGGACGGAAAAGGAGAAAAGGAAGAGATAAAGGAAAATGGCTGCGCCCATGTCATGCTTAAAGTCATCACTTCATGCCAGAAATATCTTCATTATATATCTCTTGTACACTTCCGTAAGGAATATTGTACATCAAAGGGCAAAAATACATCTCATTTTCAGATAACCTTTACTTATTCTTTGGGATTAGGTTTCCTTTAACTGTATTTCTTTAGTTATGGGTTTTGAGACATGGTTAATTCTTTGTTCTATTGATCAGCATGTTGATTTATTTTCACATCTATAAGCAGAGATTACTAAAAATGTCTTTGTTGTATTCAATGATTTACGAGATATTACGTTTTCGGGTTTTCCATCCAATTTTTACATCCTTTTGTCCATCCCGCTTTCTCGTTATCACAAGAATCATTTAAGATATGAACTTTAAACTTAGTGATAGTATGTATCACCATGGAAAGCCAATCTGAGTACATTTTGGGGTAAGTAGATCGAAAGTCAAGGGTCATAAAGGTCAATGTCCATGACATTTCAGGGTTTTAGTCCTGTTATCATGAAATCTCAAGAATCATTTAAGCCAGAATATGTGTTAGCATGCATCACCATAAGTGAGTTAATTAGTGAGATAGACTGATTAGATTTTGGAATAAAAGTAGGTCAAATGTCAATGATCACAGAGGACAATTTACACGAAATTGCAGTGTTTTAGCCGCATTATCACATTGAGCCATGAACTTCAAACTTATTATTATTAGTATGCATCACCATAGTGAGACAAACCGGGTAGATTTGGGGTTAAGAAGGTCAAAAGTCAGCGAGTCAATAACATGTTTTAAAACTTGTTTTCACATCAATAACTATTTCAATTTTCAAGCTAATTTAGCTGTAAATTTACAAACTTTTGAATGGTATGCATTACCAAATAAAGGAAGACAAGTGATCAGATTTTGAAATTGTCAGGTCAAAGGTCACAGGTCGTAACGGTAAGTTGACTTGTAATTAAATGTATATTTTGTTATTTGTTATCACCATGATATTTCAAGAATGATTCAAGCCTTGAATTTCGGCTGAGGCATATTAGAGACATAGTTGCATTTGTCTTGTTTTGGTTAATATTTTGTTTTGAATTCAATATGTATATACATGTACATGTATGTACTTTTTATCACCAGCCCGGCACAACTAGAGAATATATTGCGGACAATGTTCAGTGTGGAGTTCGCGGTCAACTCGGTTTCAAATATGCACAGGCTACAAGTCCCCTCATTGGAAACCCTCTTGCAGCAAGTCTTCCTGGACTACATTCCTCTATCGTCACCCTTAATAAAGGAAATGAAATTGTTGCCTTGGTTACCACCTCAACAATATCAACTGCTACTCTCAGCAAGGTAATATTACTTAATTTATCTTCATACTTTTATGAAATTTAGTAGGCAACTTCCATGTGCATTTGGTAAAAGATTTCAAGATAAACTTAAGAAAAACAACATGTCATTCTGTAATACAAACTTATTTGATCATTATATAGCTTCAGTCATGATTCCTTTACAAGTGGTGTTATTCAAAGGACTGTGTGGGCTAACAGTGATGTGTAAATCATGTGAACAGAGCATATCTTGTATATAGATCATGTACTTGATGCTAATGAGCAAGTCTAACTACATGAACATTTACATATATATTTTGTATATATTTTATATATAGGCCTACTTTCAATATTCGTAATATTGTGTACATATACATGTATTATGATATTTAAAGACCGTCAATACTACTGGGCCAGTAGGGATTAGACCACACAGCGAGGTCACTGACAGGTGGCTATCTCATTAACTCAGCTCTCAACTAACATAAGAAAAAGAGGATCATGGATGGGGACCAACAGGCACCGCTTGTGTTTTCTATATAGAGGGAGCAAGTAGCTACAAGTAGGACAGTGGGGCTTTAAGGACATCTAATAATTGTTTTAGGTTAACATACGAGAGTTTGGCTTAAACCAAATAATGACGTACATGTAAGATCATTCATGTGAGGTTAATTTATGTTTGTAACTTCTCAATACTTGATACCTTATGGGATGTCCACCAAAGTACTCGCATGTGACGTAATATGACACAGTATAACAGTGAAAAATTAAAAGAAAAAACATTTGTTTAAAATTCAGTCAAATTGTATCTCTGACTGCAGGCGCGTACACAGGGGGGGGGGGTTTGGGGGGTTAAACCCCCCCCTTTGGTATTTTTTTGTGTGTAAACCCCCCCTCAATTTCCCTAAAACACCCCCCTTTTGGATTATTATTTATTTTATTTTTTTAATTAAAAAAAAAAAAAAAAAAAAAAGTGTCCTCTTACCCCCCCCCCCCCCCCCCCCCCCACTGAGCGACTTTTCGGTTGGCTGAGTCATTGCGATTTTGACTACCAAAAAAAAAAAAAAAAGTGTCCGCTTATTCCCCCCCCCCCCCCCCCCCCCCCCCCCCCCCCCCCCCCCCCCCCCCCTCGCAGCAAAGAATCCTGCGATCTGCTATTATTAAAGTCAACATCTCCTTTTCTAGACACATGTAGATGTTTCAAAATATCAGTACCTAAAACATCATTTGTGATGTGATGTATACTATTGAGATATGTTGGTAATTGTTTACTGGTAGTCATATATTTCCATGAAAAGAAAAATACAGTCATTTAGCATGTATTTCTCAAGCAGATTCCAGGTACCTGCATGACACTTTTAGAAGCTTACTTCCATTCGAGTACCAAAATGTTTAAAAGCCAACTTAAATCTTAAATGAAATACCGAGTTGAAATCCTATTAAGATCATATCCCGATATTATATGAAGTTTATTAATGCTGTGGTATGCCAGATTCCAATCTTTTGTGAGCGCCTATCGCAAAGCTTCACCCATTGGTGCTCCCAATTTTACCAGTGATATAGACTCGCATGTTTAATATAGAATGAGAAATTCTCACTATCGCCTGGGCTCGGTGATTTTTACCCCATCATTTTTGTTTACCTCTGACATTTTTTTTTTTTTTTTTTTTTTTTTGGGGGGGGAGGGGTATAAAAAGGTAAAACCTTATGAATATACAAGCAAACTAACAATTACCAGAAAATAGTGACAGGAAGGCACGGAAATTGCATATGTTCTGTGGATGAACGAACGAGGAAAAAAAGACTATTGCGCAAATTCCTATGACAAAATGCTAATTCACGCAGAAATTACATGTTTTTACCTCTGACATTTTCACCTCTGACATTTTTACCTCTGATATTTTTACCTCTGACATTTTTACCTCTGACATTTTACCTCTGACATTTTTTAGCTCTAACAATTTTTCCTCTGACATTTTTACATCTGACATTATTACCTCTGACATTATTACCTCTGACATTTTTAGCTCTGACATTTTACCTCTGACATTTTTACTTCTGACATTATTACCTCTGACATTTTTACATCTGACATTATTACCTCTGACATTATTACCTCTGACATTTTTAGCTCTGACATTTTACCTCTGACATTTTTACCACTGACATTATTACCTTATAGGTTTGGAGTCATTGTGGAGTCGTTTAGGCAACTACAATGTAGTTCACACCTGGACATATTGTGGGCCATACATGTAATTGTACGAAGAGCGTTTTGGATGATGTTTTCATGTTCTCAATTAAGGTACATGAACATAGCACAGTATGATCGAAAGATGTTTTAATGAAGAACAACTGCTATGAAGATGACATATACAAGCTTAGCAGGTGCATCTGATGGAAATACAATTACTTCAAAATTGAATGGGGACATGCAACCAATTGTAGGTTTTCAACTGGATTAAACCATAGAAATACATTTTTGTTGCAATTTATACCTGGACTATGCCGTTGTACAATATTTGAATTATCAATCAGCAGGGGCGGCCGAGCGACTTCCAAAGTGGGGGGGGGGGGGGGGGGGGGCACCAACAATGGGAAATCTCAAAGCGAAAATATACAATTTTTTAGACATTAGTATATACCCCTACATTGCGATTACATTATCAGGGATGATTTCAATATTTGTTTCTCTTCATACATCATACAAGATATCGCTTAATCAATCAGGTTCACATGTTGCTGCTGTAAAGAGGTACATAGAAAATTTAAACGTAAAAGAGACCGTTAGCATACTTTATGCTACATGTCTACATGTGCACCCAAGTACAAAAAACAACTTTGGGTTAACTTCCATAGAGGCTTTTACTTGAAATCTTTTCCCCCATATAATTTGAATCCTTAGCCATATGAATCTATCATATTTTTGTAGTTGATTTTACTTCATGTTTTATAATATGCAAATTATATTTGTGATTGATCCCATCCAAGTAACATGTGGGCAAAATACATGTGAAAATTGTTTCAATTATTGCTGTTAAGACGTGAACGTTTACCTGTACTGATTTGCTTGCAAAGTGTATTACAATCTATAATATATATGGCTCTTATTAATACACATAGCTTCCTAATGATGTGTTCATACAGGTAATCAGTACATCAAGTTATTATTGTTACGAGAATAATGAGATGTCTTATTATTGATATCCTTTCTTAATTGAAGCTTATGAAACTGGCTGTTGTCAATTGTAGTCAGTATTCAAGCTGTGATGAGTGTCTCGGACCAACCACTGATGACGGAGATCCTTTCTGTGGCTGGTGTACATTGGAAAGAAAGTAAGCGCCCTCAAATCTCATGTTTATTACTGTGAAACCTGTATATAAAGACCATCCAACAGAGAAGAAAAAAAGATAGTCTACAGGTAGGTGGTCTTTATATACAGGTTCCTTTGATATGTGATTCAGTGTAAATCACTGTTCTAGAGAAATGAAGATGTGATCTTTATGGACAGTTGGTCTTTATGTACAGGTGATTGTTACAGCTGGTTGGACTGAATTTTAGAATGTTGCAAATGTTCATACTTATCATGCTTTTACTAGAAATCTGTATTTGAAAAGAAAACATCGGAAATACTCATGTACATGTATGTTTTATGATGTAACGATGTATGTTTGCGTGATTATTTTGTTAATATATATTCACTTGTATTTCTAAAAGGTAAAATGCTATCCGATTAAACATTCTGGTATAAAATGTCTAAATCATGAATTTCAGATTAAATGCATAGTGGAATTGTGATTCCAGAAATATGAAAACAGTAAAGATTTTCTGTGAATATGAGGAGAGAACTAAAAAAGGTGTTATAGCTAGATAACAAATATCATTAATGTTGGATTTAATATGGAACTGAATGTTTACTCTTGTAAAATGTATTTATTGATTGTAGGCTACATGTAATATATGCAAATGTAGATATACAAACATCCAAACAAATGAAGATAATTTCCATTTCACAATTTTTCAGTAGACAAGTAGGTCTTTGAAAAAATACGTAGGAACTGCTTCTGTTCTTAACTTCTTACTTGTGTTTTGACACAGATTTTATGGCAAGTCCAGGCGCGTACGCAGGGGGGGGGGGGGTAACCAACCCTTGAGTTTTTTTTAAGTGTATGTTTTGTGTATGCTTTTTGTGAAACCTCCTCCCCCCCCCCCCTTTTAAGGTTTTTGTGTTTGTTTTTTTTTTTTTTTTGTTATTAAAAAAAAAAATTATGCCAATGGCTGACCTAAAAAAGGTGACCCCCCCCCCCCCTCCCCAACGGAACAAAATGTCAAATTTTCAAATTCCGAGACCCAAAAAAAAAAATCCCCGTGACTCAGACGTGACTCAGTTTCGAACCTGCGTCCTCGGCTGAATCCGTTTGTAACTTCCACTGTTAGCTGGATTAGCTGGATTACAACGCCTAGTTGCATATGAATGAAGATTTCTTGGCATGATGTAATGCCTTTTAGCATGACATGGGTGTAGTCATTTTCTTGAAAATGTGACGTACCAGGCGGAGTTGTACATGTATCATGCACCAAGCTTTAATTGTTTACTTTCAATGAGGAAAAATCATAGCCGAGAAGGTAAACAATACAATTGGTGAAAAAATATAAAATAGGGTAGCAATTGTAACTCATTATATTCAACAATCCTAAAATATAGAGGTTGAAAATTCTATTTCATAATGCGAAACCTTTACCTCAGAACAGCACCAACTTTATTTATGCAATTTGCGTTCTGGCAATTGGAGTACAAGAATAATAGCAGGTGAATGGCATACTTCAACACCACAAACATCTTGGAAGGAAGGAAGCATCCATAAATTTGCATACGTTTAGTTGATTAACGACTCCGAATAGTACGTCATGCAATCAAGGAAATGGCGATGCCCATGTATGTCTTGCTGAGAAACTGTACTTTATTCTTGCTTTATTCCTTAATTCTCGTACAATATGGTGGGGAATCTTGTAGATTGATGGGAAGAATGCAATAAAACTCTCAGAACAACTAACGTTATTGTTTGGGGTTAGTTCTCCTTTAAAAGATGCAGAAACCAATAAATCAAATCAAATCAAATCAAATCAAATAGTCTTGATACAGAAATCAGATTCTAAAATCTTAGATGCGGTTGGTAACATATGAGACAAACGAGTTTGGAGTTATTGCCCAAATATATTAGGTATCCTATTTTATGCTTGCAACACAGGTGTGGTCAATCCAACGAATGTTCGAATGTAACCTGGCTTCAGTATAACCAGGACTGAACTTGGATCCTCCTTTCCAGGAATTAGACAGCGCTCCTCTGATGGTAAGTGCCCCCCCCCCCCCACCATTTGCACTCACTCATTTGAGGGCACAAAGCCTTGTCAATTGTAATGCGTACCAGAGAGTCTGAGAGGTAAAACTATGTAGACCCCTGCACTGCAACAAGCCAATATAGTTAAGCTAGGCTCAATTGTTTAGAATTTTGTTTAATGAAGTTCCACAGTAATGTTTGTGCGCACATTAGCTGCGCAGGGCTAGCTAATCATCCTAGAATATGATAATGTGATACATTATTGTCTGCCTATAGTGATTTCATGGTCATAATAAACATTTAACCTACTTTGAGAGGGAAAGTTTGCCTTTGTTCTTCATATTTAAAACATATTCATACGTGCGTCAATTGTGAAGATAAATATTTTTTTATAGGAAGATGAACAATGCAAAAAGGGAAGTGTGCTTGAAAAATTGCCTCATGAAATTGCAATTGTAATTGTATACACTTGTAAACTAGGTAGCAATGAAATGGGTTGCGTTTATTGACCAAATTTTTGGCTAGAATCAGGTTTCTTAAACGTCTTTCAGGCAAATTTAGAAGGTGATAAACGCAAAGCCTTTTTTATAGGTCTTTAGATATGGGCATATCTAAAGACGCAAAAAGGTGTGTTTTGTATGTGACATACAGCCAGAATGACGTTTCTGAGAGATGATAAACGCAAAGATGTTTTGAACCCCACATACAAATCGGACCACCCAGGTTAATTTCCGGTTCGGAGGCTAGCGCGCGACATGTGTTGTGTACAAGCATGTGTGTGTGTAGTTGACCTCCGAGAAACTGTCTGCTTCCCGGGTCAAAACAGCTGCGCAGACACAAGGCCGTTATTTTGAATCGTGAAGAGACGAATCACTTTCGTATAGTGAGGTTCGATAGTGGGGTATGATAGTGGGGTACGATATGTACATATCTAGTGGCAAGACCCAATAAACGCACCCATGGTTTATGATACATGAACTAATATGTAATCTAAGAAATAGTGGTTGATGAAAGATCTTAGAGTCATAAAAACTTAGTGGCTCTTTAGTAGATCAGTGTTCTCATAACGTACCCGGAGATCCTGGGTTCAAAACCAAGTTGATGTACCTTAGGCATTAAACCTCATTACCAAGTGACCCAGAGAGTACTGTAACGGACCAGCCCGTTACAGGTAGTTATCTTGCAGAAAACGTAGAGGGCAGTAAGCTATAAATAGCAGTAGAGTACAGTAACCAGCGGGAATTTCGTCACTTCGACGCTGGCTCTCGTCTTGGTCAGATAGCGAACTCTCCGCTTTGCTCCAGCTGAGCTAAAGTAAGGAAAAGGACTGGAAGCGAGAAATAGAGTTCCTACAGAAGGCAATCCCTGCTTTTACTACTTGTTGAGATTAATCCAGGTAATTGGTGTCGGTGTTAACTATGATAACGCGTTGGAGAAGTTAACTTATGTTTGTATTAATAAAGTATACAGTTAAACAATCCTTCGTTTCATAACGTGTAATTAGTTGAGTCTCCATAGACGGATGTAATATAACCCTCTCATAGAGAATACACGTCCAGCTATCCAAAACACCTCTCATCTCCACACTCATATACTTCGGGAAAACGGAGCCACATCCGGGCCTCTAAACTACAAGCCAAATAGAAACCGCTCGCATTATTCAGGATGGCAACTTCTTCGTCAGATGACGGTGATAGAGGCAAGGGACAGGCTAGCCCTCCAGCATCCAGGACCCGTGTCGTAATGGAGGGCCGTAACAGTACTTAGAGCGGTCAGTACCCTGGTTGCATACTTACAAGCATACATTCTCAGCAGCCAAATTAAAACAAACGATCAGATCCGCATGGCACGAAATGGAGGATTTTCCAAATCTTCAGTCTTTCTTCCTATTATTATTATTACTGTATGATACTTTGTCCATATTTTCAAATATTTGTATTTTCCAGGTTTCATTCAGTGTATCTCCACTAACATCCCTTCAATCTGACTCTGAATACACCTGTCGGTTTAATGAAGTTGTTACCGATACTACTATGAATGGAAGGAACTTTACTTGCATGACACCTGCAGTTGATGTTAGGCCAGTCATACCAGATGGTGAAAGTAAGTGCAATCATTTTTACTCAAATTGTTCTGCAACTCTCGGTATTCGCGATATGCTGTGCCACCTATCAGAGAAAACGGGCAGGCACAAATCCACGATGCTTCATGGGAAACACTCAACATCACGAAGCCTAGCTAATACTGCTAGCAATACATAGTCGCATAGATTCTCGCAACATCTGGACAATTTCCGTTAAAAGGTCCCTCTGCTTTGCCATGTTTTTTAAAAATTTTATCCGTGAAGCATGAGAATGCTTTTTCCACACTTCCCAACTTCAAAAGAATTGGAAAAATGCCTAGATTACTCAGAAACTAGATCTCTATGATTATAAACACCCGTGAAAAATCCAGAAGTAATAAGTACACGAGAATGTACCCAAAGAATGATGTGATTGGAAATTCATAGATTTCAGTGATGTTCATATTTTGATCATATTTGTTTTTGTTTCTGTAGATTCTGTTACCATGATAATTGGTATACATTCTAGTGCAACAGATAATATCATCGTGGTGCAAGATTTTGACTTCTTCATGTGCTCTGCAATAAGCAGGTACGACATTGCCATGCCAAGAATGTGTGTTATTATAAGTTCGTGTTTTCCATTGCAATTCGATGAAGGAGCTTCTATTGATACAAACAATTTTACATCTAATTCACATGTAGCGTATACATTTTTCAGTCTTTAAAGAGTAACCAACCTCTTATTTTTGGTCTCTATTTTTTGTTATACTAAACTATCACATTTCCACAAAGGTTTAATACAGGAATCGCACAGTTCCTGTAGAGATTTTATTTTAAAAAGCTTTGTTTTTCATGATTTTTTTTCTTCATTTAAGATCACCGCGAGTTCGACCATGAGTTCCATAATTTGTTGAAGACTCACTGAATAATGATTATTTTTGTCAATAGCAATTTTTAAATGGTTCATCTTGTCCGTTCTGTTGAGTATGTACTTTGTTCTGCAGTGAAACTACTAACCTTCATGACTTGAAACTTCATGATTTGTCGACAAAGGCAATTTTCATGGTATTTAACTTCCACAAATTCTGTCAATAGGTCATTTTCGTAATGTAACCAAATTTAATGCATAAGTCTTTGTGAAGTGCCTCAATACAAGATGTTTCATTCACCTGATAAGAATAATAGTATGTCAATAGTCAGAATGCAAACTGCATATATTGAGTGTTGCTAGGTAGGTCAAGCCATAATGTTTGTCCAACCTGACAACAACTAATGTATGCAGTTCGGATTCTGTCTATTGAAATACTATTATTCTTTTCAGGTGAATGAAATAATATGTATTGAGGCACTTCACAAAGATGTATGCATTAAATTTGGTTACATTACGAAAATGGCCTATTGTGATTCAATTATTTTGCAGCAAGAAACTTTTCTCCGCTTTTTATAAACCCCTATAACTTTGCTTTCACTTGTTTAACGGGCAAGGATAAGTTCTTATTGGTGATATTTGTTTCCTTAATCACAATATGTGAGAAAAACAAATCAAATATGAGATATACTTGAGGCGTGAAATAATATACTTCAATCTTATTGATACACCACTGAGGTTAAAGTGCTTATTGAAATATTTTGTCTCATACTAAGTTTGTCGTGGTAGCCTAAATATATGTGGAGATATCGCCGTTTTCGTGATTTTTGGCAAATGAGCAATTTCCATGGAATTGTCTTTTTACTAACCTTTTGTCCCTTCTTAATTCTATTTTTTGTTTACCATTAGTTGTTCAGAATGTGTAGAAAGTGGTTGGGGTTGTGACTGGTGTATCCATGACGGCACATGTACCTTGAATGGGTTAAGTAGCTGTTACCGCTCCTACCGATGGAACGTTGTTAGCGTAAGTGAAACCCGTATACCGTGTGAGTCAAAAAAAGTTTACACCTAGAAAATTGCTAATTATTTTTAAAATCATCAATGAACAGTAAACTATTATACATCTCATGAAAGAGTGTTTTATCCCAAATCATTTAGTATCATTTTTGTGTGGTAAGTGTTTACCCTTGGATGAACAGGAGGCATTTTTGCGAGAGTGCAACAATCGACTGTTGATCACATGGTCCGCGGTTCGAGTCCCGCTGCGGCAGTAATGTCCTTTGTCAAGACATTGATCTACATTTTTCACATTCGACCCATGTGATGTAAATGGGTACCTGGCAGGAATTAATTCCTTGAAATGAAATTAAATGAAATGCTCGAGCGCCGTAATGGCAGCCATGCTAAAGCCGGGTTAAAATTTACAAATTTGTTAGGCGCCTTGAGCATCCCTTGGGATGGATATATGCGCACTATAATGCTGTTATTATTATTATTACTATATGCTTGTTTATGTTTATAAACACAGAACGCTACGTCATGTCCCCGGTTAGATGTTGCGTGGACAGACTGAATCTTGACTGCTATATACCTCAAACGGATTAGCAAGACGGAATAGAACTTTACATTACAGCCAATGGAAAAGAATCGTGGAGTCGTCTTGGAGTCAGTTTTGAGATATAAGCTACTGCTATGCTAAACTTTGGAATTCTAGCGAACCCTCTATTGTTTGATTTAAATAACACTCTATTGTTTGATTTAAATAACATTGTTTGATTTAAATAACATTCTTAACAACTTTGTGTGTTTGCCTGAAACTATCGTCTTCAGCTGTTAACCAATATAGCATTGAGTTAAAATGGGACTATCAGACTATTATGCTCCTGGCAGAGGTCACATAGCAAACCAATCTATTAACACACGGTTAAGCATGGACCTACTACAAATGGACACTGATCGGTACCATAATACATGCATAGACCCTTCAGTTATAATGTAAAAACGGCACCTTAGATTTCGTTTTCCTTTGTTGAACCGTGGACCTATTACAAATGGACACTGATCGGTACCATAATATATCCATGACCTCACTCTGTCAAAAGTATCATGATGACAATCCGACATGCTTCCAAGCTTTGATCTCATCACGACCGCCGCCAGTCAGCCATAAGAAACCAAAACTTTGCCTTGAAGAATCTACAAAATGCCTGCGCGAAAGAAACTGAATCGCTTAAAACAACGGAAATGCATGTGCAGTTGTGGCGTACATTATAATAATAATAATAATATTGATAATATTTAATTGTTTATATAGCGCTTAATACAAAATGTCTCTCCGAGCTTCACTACTCTATCTTTGCGAGAATCAAAATGAATAGAATGGTATTATATTGCTCGTCCATAAGGAGTAACTACTATTACTACTTCTTCTAATACGGTTCTAGGGCACCTACCCCCTGGACATCCACCCCCCCCCCCCCCGCCCGGATACCAGTCAACTACCCCGTAGGACAACTACCCCCCCCCCCCAGACAACTACCCCCTAGGGCAACCACCCTCTAGGACGACTACTCCCAGGACAACTACCCCCGGACAACTACCCCCAGACAACTACCCCCTAGGACAACTACCCCGGACAACTACCCCCAGACAACTATACCCCCTGAAAACTATCCTAGGGCGTAGCGGCCGGCACGATTTCCGGGGGCAAACAAAAGAAAGAAAATAGTGCTCACTTTATAATTATAGGCCTAATACATAGGGAACATCATCAGATCAATAATTTTTTCTTCAACAGGAAAATTTATTAGACATCATGCATTACGAAAGGATTATCTGAAGACTACGATATCACTTCAAAATGAGATTAGGTTGAACACAAGTATGGTATTACAAATTAATGGAAGCAATTTAATTTTCATTTAACAATAATATTGTGCACTCTAATTATGGAACAATGACGAAAGAGGATTATCTACTGGCTCTTATGCTCAGAATGTATCTGGTTCAACTATGAGGATTCGGGAGCAGGGATCTGCATCCTTTCCCCATCCAAATCAAAGCTGGCATTAACTAGAGTTACGGTGTTCTAATTATACATGTTTATTATCTTTTAAGGTTTTTTTAATTGTCAGAGAATTTCTCTACTTCTCCCAGCACTTGACTGTTCGGGGCTTTGTCTGTATGTAATTAAATAAGTCAAAGTTTCTGTACCGTGCAAAATGTAAATTATATAATCATGCAATCCCCGAATTCAAAATTATTTAAATGATTGATAATAAATAATAATAATATAGTGGCTTCTTATAATCGCTTAGATCTGTCAAGCATGACGCTCAAATTGGCGCTATACATTATACAGTTGAGAATACATGTCCAACAGATACAGCTTTTTGAAAACAGAAAGCAGACAAAATCAATGAAATGAAAACAGAAATTTTCTAACATAGAGATATATCTGCATGAGAAATTAAGGTACTAAGGGTAAATTGACATAGGATATAGTATGCAAAATTAAATTGAAGCAGGGAGGTGAAAGAACAGGAGGCGTAACTCTTGTAATTTATGCAAACACATTCTTGAGTTCTAAAGCGTAACAATGGGATGTGTAACATTCCACTTGGCTTTGAAGATCCATGCTCCGAACCGCGCTTCCACTGCGGGGATTTTCGGAAGCCAGGCACCAGTTTTATATTTATTACAAAATATTAAATAACCGGCAAAATTTCAGTGCAAATCAAAAACTTTATATTGGGATATTATTGGGAATAGTGCATCAAACAAATTTTCAAATTTAGAACTCCGTCCTTCCTTTAATTTGTGTGCCAGATTTGGTAAAAGAAAAATTACATCCTGTCAAAAACTCAATATTTTAGGATGATGCGCTAATGTGTGCATGCTTTAATGTCCCGTTATTTGATCCATGATTTACAATCTTCAAGAACATTAAGTTTGCTAATGCGTGTTTTCGCGTGTTTTTTGTATTTTTCAAGTTTAAAAAAGGATGAAATTACACAAGTTTGTGTTCGCTTGTTCTACTCTTTACACATTCAACAATGGATGAGAAATCATTGGAAGGGACAGCGAACAGTTGCTGTGATACCATTTTCTGATGTAGGAATTCTAAATCCTGAAATTTCATGCGCTCTTTTATCTCACCAGCTGGTCAACAGTTGCAGATAAGCGCATAACTTTTCGGCGGCTTGGAGCATGGGGTCAAAGGAGAGCGGCTTGATTCCAGTCCTTCTCTATCACGTCCCTGCTTAGATTAAGCCAGGGATGACCTATGGTACATCACCAATTCTAAGGCATCAGAAGGAATAACTTCTAATCATCAATTAAAGCCTTTGCACCGGCTGCAGCCACGCCTGCCACAGCGGGTGCCACATAACCAACCGATCCGAGTGCTCCGAATGGCGGCGGTTGACATCATTCCCGCTGCACAAGACCCAGCAGTAATACCGGCCGATGTATAGCCGACATAAAAAACCCTTAAAATGGCTTCAACCAAGTCTACCGCACCCCCTGCGGCAGGATAACAAATTATTGATCCGGCTGCTCCAGCAGGTGCCACATTTTGTGTGTAACCAATCGATCCGATTGATCCGATTGCTCCAGCAGCTTGGAGCGTAGCGACAACACCCCCTGCAACCACACCTCCCCCATTGGCGATGGCGGCGGTTGACATCATTCCCGCTGCACAAGACCCAGCAGTAATACCGGCCCCTGTGTAGCCGACAGCAGCAAGCCCGATAGGTCCTCCAACGGCTACCGCCGCGGCTGCTCCAATACCCAACAGGACGTTTTCAAACAGGTCGGCATTGGCGCTGTTCCTGAACAGTGACGAGATTAATTCAGAGACAGGAAAGTAAATGCAATTAGAACATGATCAACTTATTGATTACAATGATTCAAATTCAAATTAACTTTTAATGGATTGAAAATCAAAACCTTTCAACTAAGGAAAACAAAATCTAAGGTGCCGTTTTTACATTCTAACTGAAGAGTACATTTTCAGCTTTGATAAGTGCCATTTTCCCCCTTCTGAAAAGAGGCCCTTCCCCCTATTAATAGAAACAATTAGAAACAAAAACAGAACATCAGATCAAAAAGCAGTACTTTACTTGTAACATAATAATGAAGAAAAGGCAGCTATCACAGGTGAAACAGCGCATCTACAGACACGTATGGGCACTTCTTATGTAAAAGGGGGCTTATGAAATTTGAAATGGACACTAAGAAAAGTATATGTATGATACCAATGATGATGATGATTAATTATGATAATGTTGATTATTATGATAATGACGATGATCATTATAATGACGATGGTTGCTATTATAATGATGATGAGGATGCTATAGGGGTAACGTTAAGTGACAGAAGCAGCAAGGAAATACGAAAAGAGCTGAAGGTATAATTAACATCCTGCTGGAGAGGTTACGGAGATGAGATTGAGATGGTTGGGACACTAATTTTGATGAGGGAAAACCAGCAAAGGACATTAGCAGTGGAAGGAATTAGCAGAGGCAGAGGAAGGAACTCGTTGGATGGATATTAAAATAGATATGAGGGAACTAAATCTGCTAGCCGCTCAAACAGGGAACGAAGGAGAGTTGAGACGGAGGATTTGGGCAACCATGCACCCCTGCTAACAATCCAGATTCAGTCCGTTTTTATATATTTGATATTCTTCAACATCTATGTCCTCCTCCTCCCTTACATGCAACCCACACCAGGGGCGTACGCAGGGGGGGGGGGTTGGGGTTTCAACCCCCCCCCCCCCTTTGGTATTTTTATGTATGTAAACCCCCTAAAAAAACCTAAACCCCCCCCCCCCCTTTGTTTTTTGTTTTTTTTTTTTTTTTTAATTATTAAAAAAAAAAATATATATATACCCACGGCTAACCTAAATAAGGTGACCTTACCCCCTCCCCCCCCCCCCTCCCCCCTCAACGAAGAAAAATGTCAAACCCCCCCCCCCCCCCCCCCCCACTGAGCGACTTTTCGGCCGGCGCGATTTTCAAATTTTCGGGAGCAAAATATTTTAAACCCCCCCCCCCCCCCCCCTTGAAAAAATCCTGCGTACGCCCCTGTCCCACACAGATCGCGCGACCACCAAAAACACAATCATCGAGGGGTAGAAAGGCAAGAACCATCTCTGGTTTAGCGTAGAGGGCGTGTTATTCTTTCAGCTGATTGGGCGCCTGACACGGAAACAGTCCATGCAGGGAGTGGACTACCCTAGCTATTATAGTTCAGTAGTAGTAGTAGTAGTAGTAGCGGTAGAAGTAGTAGTAACATCAGTAGTAGTAGTAGTAGAAGTAGAAGTAGTAGTAGAAGTAGTAGTATAGTATATCAGTAGTATAAGTAGTAGTAGTAGTAGTAGTGGTAGTAGTAGCAGTAGTAGTAGTAGTAGTAGTAGTAGTAGTAGTAGTTGTAGTAGTAGTAGTAGTAGTAGTAGTAGTAGTAATAGTAGTGGTGGTAGTAGTAGCAGCAACAGTAGTTTTATATACTTACAAGATAAGAAAGACGAGAAACAGAGCAGCTAACTTCTTCATGATTATTGAGATGATGATCGCTTTCCAATGAAACTGATAAATGGTAAAAGAGAGATTAAAACGCGAATGAAAAAAAAAAATGCGGGGAGAGTATTCAATGACGACGGTGATGAAGATGGTTGTGGAGATAATGGTGATGGTGATAATGATGGTAGTGGTGGTGATGATGATGGTGATGGTTTGTTTGATTCTATTTCTGCATTTTTTCCAACATAATAGAAATAAGTATACAAACTAGGTACATAATTAATAACAAAAGTTATATATTATATATATATATTAGTGGCATTTTATGAGGCATTAATCCCCATTACTGTCAGTTCTGACTTAAGAACGTAGGTCCCCCTACTTGATTATTACCCGTATCAGACATCTGAGCTGGTCATTTACAAAAACGTATTGCCCTAGTTTTCACTAGCAGTGGGAACGAAGGGGTATATTCTTTGTATTTTCCTTGGTCTCCCTGCTCGTATAGACTTTGCGTGTAGAGACGAGTGAAAATATAATACCTTTGTATTTTCCACGGTCTCGCATCCGGGCATCTTGTATTTTGTCATTTTCATTGCGCATCTATTATGCGTACGAGAACCTGCGCACTTTGCGCGCACTCGTTTGTGATGTAATAATCACACCAAATGCACACTGTTTGCAGTGTATCGAAAATTTCGTCAAGCACTGGATGCACACTGCTGGTTTGACAAAGTTTGTTCAGTTCTTTGAGATTGTCATGGTGGATTTCTGTATTTGCTCTAGATGTCTGATTTGGATAACAATAAAAATATTGACTGGCTTTACTTTCGGGGGATATCAGAAATATTTACCGCGCTAAGACCATATTGCCCTCGTCTTTCGACTCGGGGCAATATGATCTGAGCTTGGTCAATATTTCTGATATACCCCTCAAGGCCAGTCAATATTATATAATTATAGCATAGTAGCACACACATGCTTTAGCAGTCATGCAAGACAAACACTCCCCAATTGTCATTCAATAAAATCTGATAATGTATACTATTATCTAGATGATGGATCTATTAGGAATAAATCATTGTCTAATCATTCCATAAATTGGGGTAAAAATAATTATTTCACCATTATGACCAACAGTGTACTATCCATGACGGAAATGTAAAAACCTACTCAATGGGAGATACAAATAACGCACGTACAAATAAAATCGTTGCTCGACATGGAATGAAGTCAAGCGATCATAATTATGATTAAAGACAAACTTGAGTTCTGGTAATGTGATCGCATTGTGAAAGAAAAGGTGTGGAATGGATCAGAAAAGTTGATCATATAGCATGTAAGTAATGGTGTGTAATGCAAGGTTCTGGAGTCTTCAAAATCATCATAAATTTGGTAGAGTCTTGGTAAAGTAACACTCACTTACATAGAAAGATGTATATGGGACAACACACATGGTGTCGGTGCTAGAACTACCCTGATTTCCTTATCTTTCTATGCTCATTACTCAGCCAGTATACATTTTCTTCCAAAATTGTTTGGCACATGACATTTATTTGTAATCTTGAACATTCAGTGTAAGTTTCGTTAGATTCTGTTAGAATTCATTTTCTTTTCTTTTTTACCAGAACTCATGCAAGTTTATCTTTAACCTGCAAATATTCAAATAGAGTGAACCTAATTGAAACGTATCAATTAACATGACAAGAGCATATCAGTGAAACAGTGAAATATAAGAGAAATAATATCAATAATAATAGTATCAATACACAATCACTCACTAATTACAAAACTGGATCCGCTCCTTGTTCAGTGTATACAATATGTGGCAGTGAATGTAGGCAGTGAGAGTGATTTAATGTACCAGAGTTTGAAGAGACGTGTCAGTTGGGATTCCCCGCTACTGGGATTCCCCGCTACTGGGATTCCCCGCTAAACAGCGTTCTGTGAAAAACACTCCGTTCAACATGCGAGTACATAATGTACTAGGTAGTACATATCAAGGATTCTTAAATTTTTCCTTGAGGCTCTAAATGTGATTTCCACGATAGCTAAAAGGTCCGAAGCAATTGGCAGATTTCGTTTTATTAATCCAGAGGAGGCGCTCCCGGGGGGGAGGGCACAGTGCCCCCAATTCTTTAGGTAATCCGTGAAAATGCCACTTTTTACATAGGACATTTAATATTTCAGTCCCCTTCATTTTCTAATAAATGCCCCTATTAAAGTCTGTTAAGTGCCCATTTTTCTTCGACAACTGCCCCTTTTCCTGTGCAATAAGTGTCCCGTTTCCATTCTCATAAGTGCCCCTTTTCGTCTCTGGTAAGTGCCCCCTTTCCCTCTGATAATTGCCCCTATTCAAATCTGGCAGGTACGCGTTTTACTTTGTCAAGTGCCTCTTTTTCTTTGTAATAACTGCCCTCTTCCCCTTCTTAAAAGTGCTTCTTTTATTCTTTGACGAGTGTGCTGTTCAACTCTCATAAGTGCCCCTTTTTATTTTGACACATGCCCTTTTCCCTTTCTAAAAGGTGCCATTTTTCCTTTCTTCTGATAAGTGCCCCTTTTCCTTCTCATAAATGCCCTTTTCCCACCTCAAATAATTGCCACTATCAAAATTTGACAGGTACTTTTTTCCTTTACAATAAGCTATTTTCCATTTTCATAAGTGCCCCTTGTCATCTTTGATATGTTTGCCCCTTTTTACTTGACGTGTCCCTTTTCATTTTTAATAAGTACACTTTTTACTTGTGATAAGTGCCCTTTTCCTTTTGCAATAAGAACTTCTTCCCTCTCTCTCAAATGCCACTTTGTTCACCTATGATAAGTACCCTTTTTATTTTGACACGTGACCCTTTTCCTTTCTAATAAGTACCATATTTCCTTCGGATAAGGGCTCCTTTTTCATCTCTGTTGAGTTTACCTTTTCAGGTGCAAGAAGTGCCCCATTTTCACCTCTGATATCTTTGACACGTGCATCTTTACTTTTCTAGTAGGCCTATTCCCTTCTGATAACTGCCTACTTTTCCATTCTCCATAACATGCACCCCCTTATTCAAAACAACTAGAACCCCTTTTTAAAATAAATTTTCCCAAGAGCTCGCTCGCAATAATATTTGTTATAATTATGTTACTTATATTTTTTTTCCCAGTCTTTCTTCATTGGATTGTTCTTAAAACTCAGGGTTTGTTTTGGTCCTCTTTGTAAGATGTAATTTTCTCGCAGTGAGACGTCGTTTGCGAGAAAAATTAAAATTCAAACCATCACACCTAACTACGGAGCAGTATCTTGTCCCATGTAAACTGAGTCACAAATATTAATGATTTTCCTGGTAGTGTAATCACTATGACAACATAAAGGTTTTACGGGCCGAATTTTCCCTACTCAAGTTTGTAGGTGGTATTTCCACACGGCGTCGACGGAATTATAATAGCCTTTTCGCAACAAAAAAAAATTGTGTGTGGTGTATAATAGGCCTAACTTTCAATGATACGTTTTTGTCATACTAAAAAGGCCCGTACTTATATGATTTTTGGTGTGCCTCCAAGGCATTCTCTGGCTAATAAGTATAAATTAAAAGTTAAGTTTTGTGCGATTTGAGGACAGTGGGGCAGTAAAAGCACCCCCCCCCCATCTCACCCCTAGATCCAACCATTTATCATCATCATCAACAAATGATCATCATTTAACATCATTCATAAATTATCATCATCTTCTTCTTCTTCTTCTCCTACTCCTTCTTCTTCTTATATTCTTCTTCTTCATTTTATTCTCCTCCTTCTTCTTCTTCTACTTCTTCTTCGATCTCCTTCTTCTCGTTCTTCTTCTTCTTCTTCTTCTTCTTCTTCTTCTTCTTCTTCTCCCTTCTTCCTTTTCATGTACCTTAGTTATAATTATTCTCCCAGGTATATATTTTTCATGCTTCATGATGAACATCTTTTTCTTCTTCTCCTCTTTCTCATTAAATCTTCTTAGTTAAAAAATAAAAAAAGTTGCTTGTTCTTGTGCTTCGTTTGGCATTCTTTCTTCCTCTATGTAGTCCCCTTCTTCTTTATACTTGTTTAATGTAAAATATATATGGTGAACGTTTATGACTACCATATATAGATGTGCTACGTATAGTACGCCTAGCTACGCTACGCATTATTTTATTTCGAGATTTTTCGAGAGCTGAGTTCAGACGTACGTGAGTTCAGTTGATGATGAGCGTGCGAGATTAATAGGCCCGACCCGACCCTACGACTATCTTGACCAAAGTTTCTGACCCTGTCGCAAGTCCAGCTCTATAAGTATCCAAGATGAGGTTCATGCTCACATTTTTAAGGCAGTAAGTTTTATTATTTATTATGGTTTACTTTTAAAGTTTAATGGAGTCATATAGACTACTGAAATCGCCGCATTGGCGAAAGTTTAACCTTTGTTTACTTAGTCCCAGGAACTGGACATTTTGTTGGCTGGTACTAGCTGTCGCCGTACTCGTCGGTAAATTTGTCAATTGTTGTGTGATGATGTGATCATTGATTAAGATGATGCATTCAATTTCAAGTAGTAATGGTATGCACAACTTACAAGCGGCACCAATCAGCCAGTAGGATATGATGAGGAGGGGCCATTTAGACTAGACCCTATGCACATTAAAATTTAGCTTGCTTGCTGTTGCTTGTTGGATTTTATGAAAAATCATTGTCATGATTGTGAAATATTATTTACTGGAAGTGGTACTGGTAGTAGTACTAGTAGACCAAATTTTTTGTCTCTTTCGTCCGTTAGCCGCTGATTTGGGTAGAGTCGGTTCCTCTCTTTAGAGACAGAAAGCTGACTTATTTTTGATCTGTTATTATTGTATATTGTTGTATGTTGGAAACTTGTCGAATAAAAATCAATCAATCAATCAATCAATCAATCAACCAATAAAAATAAGAAAACAATGTGACTTTTTAGTGTAAACATGTATATATGTATGTATGCATAGAAAATAAAATGTATGGTCATTACTCTATTTCATTAATCCATTACATGTGATTTTATCTTGGTAAAACACACATTTTCCAGTCTCCAGTCTGAATTTTAAGGCTCAGTTTTCCCTGGATGAATACAATTTTTTTTCAAAGATAAATATGTATCAAGGGAGTACTTCTATGAATAGTTTTGCTTAAGAGAAAATCTGTCAGTATTCATGTTACTGTGACTTTTAGTTTTTTTCCATGTACTATGAAATAGCAAAGAATAAATCACCAAGACCTTTCTTGTCGACATACTGTCACATTGAACACAACTATCTACTTAAAATATAATAGCGTGGAGAAGAATAAGAAGGAAAAAAAAGAATGTTATGCAGATATTGATAATAGATCTCCATCGTCGTACCAGTTAGTATTAATATTACTGTTCCATTTACCACTAAAATATCAAACTTCATTAAACTGTACATTAATCACTAAAGAGTCTTTATTGTAGAGTTGTAGAGGTGTCGTGGTCGAGTGGATACGTCAACGGACTGTTAGTCACATGGTCCGCGGTTCGAGTCCCGCCGCGGCAGTAATGTCCTTTGATAAGACAGTGATCTACATTTTGTCACACTCGACCCCAGGTGAGGTAAATGGGTTATAATTACCAAATTTGTTAGGCGCCTTGAGCATCCCTTGGGATGGATATTATGTGCGCACTATAAATGTGGCTATTATTATTATTACTATATGATTGTTTATGTTTATCAACACAGAACGCTACGTCATGTCCCCGGCTAGATGTTGTATGGACAGACCCAATCTTGACTGCTGTATACCTCAAACGGATTAGCAAGACCGAATAGAACTTTACATTACAGCCAATGGAAAAGAATCGTGGAGTCGGCTTGGAGTCAGTTTTTATATATAAGCTATTGCTATGCTAAACTTTGGAATTCTAGCGAACCCTCTATTGTTTGATATAAATAACATTCTTAACAACTTTGTGTGTATGCCCGAAACTATCGTCTTCAGCTGTTAACCAATAGAGCATTGAGTTAAAATGGGACTATCAGACTATTATGCCCCTGGCAGAGGTCACATTAGCAAACCAATCTATTAAAACACGGACGCATGGACCTACTACAAATGGACACTGATCGGTACCATAATACATGCATGTACCTGACTCTGTCAAAAGTATCATAATGACTATCCGAACATGCTTCCAAGCTTTGATCTCATCACGACCGCCGCCAGTCAGCCATAAGAAACCAAAACTTTGCCTTGAAGAATCTACAAAATGCCTGCGCGAAAGAAACTGAATCGCTTAAAACAACGGAAATGCATGTGCAGTTGTGGCGTACATTATAATAATAATAATAATATTGATAATATTTAATTGTTTATATAGCTCTTAATACAAAATGTCTCTCCGAGCTTAACTGCTCTATCTTTGTGAGAATCAAAATGAATAGAATGGTATTATATTGCTCGTCCATAAGGAGTAAATAAAATGATGATCATGATAATAACAATAATAATAATAATAATAATGATTCTACTACTACTACTACTACTACTACTACTATTACTACTACTATATACTACTACTACTACTATAACTACTTCTTCTAATACGGTTCTAGGGCACCTACCCCCTGGACATCCACCCCCCCCCCCCCCCGGATACCAGTCAACTACCCCGTAGGACAACTACCCCCCCCCCCAGACAACTACCCCCTAGGGCAACCACCCTCTAGGACGACTACTCCCAGGACAACTACCCCCGGACAACTACCCCCAGACAACTACCCCCTAGGGCAACCACCCTCTAGGACGACTACTCCCAGGACAACTACCCCCGGACAACTACCCCCAGACAACTACCCCCAGACAACTACCCCCTAGGACAACTACCCCGGACAACTACCCCCAGACAACTATACCCCCTGAAAACTATCCTAGGGCGTAGCGGCCGGCACGATTTCCGGGGCAACAAAAAGAAAGAAAATAGTGCTCACTTTATAATGATAGGCCTAATACATAGGGAACATCATCAGATCAATAATTTTTTCTTCAACAGGAAAATTTATTAGACATCATGCATGATGAAAGGATTAACTGAAGACAACGATATCACTTCAAAAGGAAATTAGGTTGAACACAAGTATGGTATTACAAATTAATGGAAGCAATTTAATTTTCATTTAACAATAATATTGTGCACTCTAATTATGGAACAATGACGAAAGAGGATTATCTACTGGCTCTTATGCTCAGAATGTATCTGGTTCAACTATGAGGATTCAGGAGCAGGAATTTGTATCCTTTCCCCATCCAAATCAAAGCTGGCATTAAACTAGAGTTACGGTGTTCTAATTATACATGTTTATTATCTTTTAAGGTTTTTTTATTTGTCAAAGAATTTCTCTACTTCTCCCAACACTTGACTCACTGTTCGGGGCTTTGTCTCTATGTAATTAAATAAGTCAAAGTTTCTGTACCGTGCAAAATGTAAATTATATAATCATGAAATCCCCGAATTCAAAATTATTTCAATGATTGATAATAAATAATAATAATATAGTGGCTTCTTATAAATCGCTTAGATCTGTCAAGCATGACGCTCAAATTGGCGCTATACATTATACAGTTGAGAATACATGTACAACAGATACAGCTTTTTGAAAACAGAAAGCAGACAAAATCAATGAAATGAAAACAGAAATTTTCTAACATAGAGATATATCTGCATGAGAAATTAAGGTACAAAGGGTAAATTGACATAGGATATAGTATGCACAATTAAATTGAAGTGACTAAAACTACGGTTTGATTACCTTAGATTAAGTCAGGGATGACCTATGGTACATCACCAATTCTAAGGCATCAGAAGGAATAACTTCTAATCATTAATTAAAGCCTTTGCACCGGCTGCAGCCACGTCTGCCACAGCGGGTGCCACATAACCAACCGATCCGAGTGCTCCAGCAGCTTGGAGCATAGCGACCACACCCCCATTGGCGATGGCGGCGGTTGACATCATATATTCCCGCCACACAAGACCCGGCAGTAATACCAGCCCCTGTATAACAGCAGCAAGCCCGACAGGTCCTGCAACGGCTACCGCCGCGGCTGCTCCAATACCCCACAGGACGTTTTCAAACAGGTCGGCATTTGCGCTATTCCTGAACAGTGACGAGATTAATTCAGAGACAGGAAAGTAAATGCAATTAGAACATGATCAACTTATTGATTACAATGATTCAAATTCAAATTAACTTTTAATGGATTGAAAATCAAAACCTTTCAACTATAAAGGAAAACAAAATCTAAGGTGCCGTTTTTACATTCTAACTGAAGAGTACATTTTCAGCTTTGATATGTGCCATTTTCCCCCTTCTGAAAAGAGGCCCTTCCCCCTATTAATAGAAACAATTAGAAACAAAAACAGAACATCAGATCAAAAAGCAGTACTTTAATTGTAACATAATAATGACGAAAAGGCAGCTACCATAGGTGAAACAGTGCCTCTACAGACACGTAAACTATGGGCACTTCTTATGTAAAAGGGGGCTTATGAAATTTGAAAGGGACGCTAAGAAAAGTAAATGTATGATACCAATGATGATGATGATTAATTATGATAATGTTGATTATTATGATAATGACGATGATCATTATAATGACTATGGTTGCTATTATAATGATGATGAGGATGCTATAGGGGTAACGTTAAGTGACAGAAGCAGCAAGGAAATACGAAAAGAGCTGAAGGTATAATTAACATCCTGTTGGAGAGGTTACGGAGATGAGATTGAGATGGATTGGACACTAATTTTGATGAGGGAAAACCAGCAAAGGACATTTAGCAGTGGAAGGAATTAGCAGAGGCAGAGGAAGGAACTCGTTGGATGGATATTAAAAGAGATATGAGGGAACTAAATCTGCTAGCCGCTCAACAGGGAACAGAGGAGAGTTGAGACGGAGGATTTGGGCAACCATGCACCCCTGCTAACAGTCCAGATTATGTCCGTTTTTTATATATTTTATATTCTTCAACATCTATGTCCTCCTCCTCCCTTACATGCATCCCACACAGATCGCGCGATCCCCGAAAACACAATCGTCGAGGGGTAGAAAGGCAAGGACCATATCTGGTTTAGCGTAGAGGGCGTGTTATTCTTTCAGCTGATTGGGCGCCTGACACGGAAACAGTCCATGCAGGGAGTGGACTACCCTAGCTATTATAGTTCAGTAGTAGTAGTAGTGGTAGTAGTAGTAGCGGTAGTAGTAGTAGTAACATCAGTAGTAGTAGAAGTAGAAGTAGTAGTAGAAGTAGTAGTATAGTATATCAGTATTATAAGTAGTAGTAGTAGTAGTCGTAGTAGTAATAGTAGTAGTAGCAGTAGAAGTAGTGGTAGTAGTAGTAGTAGTAGTAATAGTAGTGGTGGTAGTAGTAGCAGCAACAGTAGTTTTATATACTTACAAGATAAGAAAGACGAGAAACAGAGCAGCTAACTTCTTCATGATTATTGAGATGATGATCGCTTTCCAATGAAACTGATAAATGGTAAAAGAGAGATTAAAACGCGAATGAAAAAAATGCGGGGAGAGTATTCAATGACGACGATGATGAAGATGGTTGTGGAGATGATGGTGATGTTGATAATGATGGTAGTGGTGGTGATGATGATGGTGGTGGTTTGTTTGATTTTATTTCTGCATTCTTTCCAACATAATAGAAATAAGTATACAAACTAGGTACATAATTAATAACAACAGTTAGTGCCATTTTATGAGGCATTAATCCCCATTACTGTCAGTTCTGACTTAAGAACGTAGGTCCCCTACTTGATTAGCATAGTAGCACACACATGCTTTAGCAGTCATGCAAGACAAACACTCCCCAATTGTCATTCAATAAAATCTGATAATGTATAAATATCTAGATGATGGATCTATTAGGAATAAATCATTGTCTAATCATTCCATAAATTGGGGTAAAAATAATTATTCCACCATTATGACCAACAGTGTACTATCCATGACGGAAATATAAAAACCTACTCAATGGGAGATACAAATAACGCACGTACAAATAAAATCGTTGCTCGACATGGAATGAAGTCAAGCGATCATAATTATGATTAACCTGCAAATATTCAAATAGAGTGAACCTAATTGAAACGTATCAATTAACAAGACAAGAGCATATCAGTGAAACAGTGAAATATAAGAGAAATAATATCAATAATAATAGTATCAATATACAATCACTCCCTAATTACCAAACTGGATATCCGCTCCTTGTTCAATACGTGGCAGTGAATGTAGGCAATGAGAGTGATTTAATGTACCAGAGTTTGAAGTGACGTGTCAGTTGGGATTCCCCGCTACTGGGATTCCCCGCTAAACAGCGTTCTGTGAAAAACACTCCGTTCAACATGCAAGTAGGCTACATAATGTACTAGGTAGTACATATCAAGGATTCTCAAATTTTTCCTTGAGGCTCTAAATGTGATTTCCACGATAGCTAAAAGGTCCGAAACAATTGGCAGATTTAGTTTTAATAATCCAGAAGAGGCGCTCGATCCGGGGGGGGGAGGGCACAGTGCCCCCAATTCTTTAGGTAATCCGTGAAAATGCCACTTTTTACATAGGACATTTAATATTTCAGTCCCCTTCATTTTCTAATAAATGCCCCTATTAAAGTCTGTTAAGTGCCCATTTTTCTTCTACAACTGCCCCTTTTCCTGTGCAATAAGTGTCCCGTTTCCATTCTCATAAGTGCCCCTTTTCATCTCTGGTAAGTATCCCCTTTCCCTCTGATAATTGCCCCTATTCAAATCTGGCAGGTACGCGTTTTACTTTGTCAAGTGCCTCTTTTTCTTTGTAATAACTGCCCTCTTCCCCTTCTTAAAATTGCTTCTTTTATTCTTTGACGAGTGCGCTGTTATAAGTACCCCTTTTTATTTTGACACATGCCCTTTTCCCTTTCTAAAAGGTGCCATTTTCCCTTTCTTCTGATAAGTGTCCCTTTTCCTTCTCATATAAATGCCCTTTTCCCACCTCAAATAATTGCCACTATCAAAATTTGACAGGTACTTTTTTCCTTTACAATGAGCTATTTTCCATTTTCATAAGTGCCCCTTGTCATCTTTGATATGTTTGCCCCTTTTTACTTGACGTGTCCCTTTTCCTTTTTAATAAGTACACTTTTTACTTGTGATAAGTGCCCTTTTCCTTTTGTAATAAGAACTTCTTCCCTCTCTCTCTAATGCCACTTTGTTCACCTATGATAAGTACCCTTTTTATTTTGACACGTGACCCTTTTCCTTTCTAATAAGTACCATATTTCCTTCGGATAAGGGCTCCTTTTTCATCTCTGTTGAGTTTACCTTTTCAGGTGCAAGAAGTGCCCCATTTTCACCTCTGATATCTTTGACACGTGCATCTTTACTTTTCTAGTAGGCCTATTCCCTTCTGATAACTGCCTACTTTTCCATTCTCCATAACATGCACCCCCTTATTCAAAACAACTAGAACCCCTTTTTAAAATAAATTTTCCCAAGAGCTCGCTCGCAATAATATTTGTTATAATTATGTTACTTATATTTTTTTTCCCAGTCTTTCTTCATTGGATTGTGCTTAAAACTCAGGGTTTGTTTTGGTCCTCTTTGTAAGATGTAATTTTCTCGCAGTGAGACGTCGTTTGCGAGAAAAAATAAAATTCAAACCATCACACCTAACTACAGAGCAGTATCTTGTCCCATGTAAACTGAGTCACAAATATTAATGATTTTCCTGGTAGTGTAATCACTATGACAACATAAAGGTTTTACGGGCCGAATTTTCCCTACTCAAGTTTGTAGGTGGTATTTCCACACGGCGTCGACGGAATTATAATAGCCTTTTCGCAACAAAAAAAAATTGTGTGTGGTGTATAATAGGCCTAACTTTCAATGATACGTTTTTGTCATACTAAAAGGCCCGTACTTATATGATTTTTGGTGTGCCTCCAAGGCATTCTCTGGCTAATAAGTATAAATTAAAAGTTAAGTTTTGTGCGATTTGAGGACAGTGGGGCAGTAAAAGCACCCCCCCCCCCCCATCTCACCCCTAGATCCAACCATTTATCATCATCATCAACAAATGATCATCATTTAACATCATTCATAAATTATCATCATCTTCTTCTTCTTCTTCTCCTACACGCAAAAAACTGAGGTGCTAAATGTTGGGTGCTGAGTGAGATTCTGCACTTGAAGTGCCAAAATCAGCACTTGACGGGTTAACTTTAACAAGGAAACCGAAACGTGCTGAATATTTGAGTGCAGAAAACGAGTGCTATAACAATATGCAGCACTTAACATCGAGTGCTGACTGCATAACCTGATCTGATTGGTCGGTTAGTATAATAGCTGTTACCTTGTGAATATTTGTTTTTTAATCAAATTCAGCTAAGAGATTCTTACATTCTTCATTCTCCAGGTCAATACCCAAGGCCTCAAAAGTCTGAATAACTTTGCTCCTTAAACTGTCAACAACATCAGTATTCAAAGCTGTTGCAGCAGATAACACTCTGTTTGTCATAGCATGGGTCATGTTGGTGTTTGATAAAAGAGAACCAATGAAAAATGCAGCTGGTCTCACTATGAACATGACAGACAATGAAAGCGGACAAAATATACAGTTCCTCAGGTAGACAAAGGAACATCCCTTGACTGCTATTATGTAAAATGTGTAGAACAGGTGAATATGCATGTGACACCTGTTCTACACATTTTTACATAATAGCAGTGAAGGGATGTTCCTTTGTCTACCTAAGGAACTGTATATTTTGTCCGCTTTCATTGTCTGTCATATTCATAGTGTCTTGTACTGTCATTATGCATTGCTCCATCTTGTTCTTGTAGTAGGCCTATCCTATCATCATCATCATCAAATGCATCATCTGCTGCAGGATTATGCACTTCACCAACAGCAACACCCAAATCAGCATCAACTAGACCCTCCATATCCTGTACAACTTCAGGTTCAGGTTCTTCTTGTGGATGTTGGTTTAATAAATGTTTCCTGTAAGAGTTGAAAGTGGTAAATGACGAAGGACATCCACCTTGACCACATACCAAATGTAGATGGGGCATGTCAAACAACGCATGAGTTAGCACTTGCACAAGGGCTATTCTGCTAGCACCCAAAAGAGAGCAAAACTTGGCACTTTAAGTGCACAACAGTCAGCTCCTTTGGGTGCTAGCAAAGTAGCCCGGGTGCAAGTGCTAACTCAGCACTTCGAGTGCAGTCACTATGCGACCTCCTAAAAAGTGCTAAAATTGAATCTTTAAGTGCTACATTTAGCACAACAGTCAGCTCATTTGGGTGCTAGCAAAGTAGCCCGGGTGCAAGTGCTAACTCAGCACTTCGAGTGCAGTCACTATGCGAGCTCCTAAAAAGTGCTAAAATTGAATCTTTAAGTGCTAAATTTAGCACTTTTTTTTTTTGAGTGTACTCCTTCTTCTTCTTATATTCTTCTTTTTCATTTTATTCTCCTCCTTCTTCTTCTTCTACTTCTTCTTCGATCTCCTTCTTCTCGTTCTTCTTCTTCTTCTTCTCCCTTCTTCCTTTTTATGTACTTTAGTTATAATTATTCTCCCAGGTATATATTGTTCATGCTTCATGATGAACATCTTTTTCTTCTTCTCCTCTTTCTCATGAAATCTTCTTAGTTAACAAATAAAAAAGTTGCTTGTTCTTGTGCTTCGTTTGGCATTCTTTCTTCCTCTATGTAGTCCCCTTCTTCTTTATACTTGTTTAATGTAAAATATACTGGTATATCATATATGGTGAACGTTTATGACTACCATATATAGATGTGCTACGTATAGTACGCCTAGCTACGCTACGCATTATTTTATTTCGAGATTTTTCGGGAGCTGAGTTCAGACGTACGTGAGTTCAGTTGATGATGAGCGTGCGAGATTAATAGGCCCGACCCGACCCTACGACTATCTTGACCAAAGTTTCTGACCCTGTCGCAAGTCCAGCTCTATAAGTATCCAAGATGAGGTTCATGCTCACATTTTTAAAGCAGTAAGTTTTATTTATTATGGTTTACTTTTAAAGTTTAATGGAGTCATATAGACTACTGAAATTGCCGCATTGGCAAAAGTTTAACCATTGTTTACTTAGTCCCAGGAACTGGAAAATTTGTTGGCTGGTACTAGCTGTCGCCGTACTCGTCGGTAAATTTGTCAATTGTTGTGTGATGATGTGATCATTGATTAAGATGATGAATTCAATTTCAAGTAGTAATAGTATGCACAACTTACAAGCGGCACCAATCAGCCAGTAGGATATGATGAGGAGGGGCCATTTAGACTAGACCCTATGCACATTAAAATTTAGCTTGCTTGCTGTTGCTTGTTGGATTTTATGAAAAATCATTGTCATGATTGTGAAATATTATTTACTGGAAGTGGTACTGGTAGTAGTACTAGTAGACCAAATTTTTTGTCTCTTTCGTCCGTTAGCCGCTGATTTGGGTAGAGTCGGTTCCTCTCTTTAGAGACAGAAAGCTGACTTATTTTTGATCTGTTATTATTGTATATTGTATGTTGGAAACTTGTCGAATAAAAATCAATCAATCAATCAATCAATCAACCAATAAAAATAAGAAAACAATGTGACTTTTTAGTGTAAACATGTATATATGTATGTATGCATAGAAAATAAAATGTATGGTCATTACTCTATTTCATTAATCCATTACATGTGATTTTATCTTGGTAAAACACACATTTTCCAGTCTCCAGTCTGAATTTTAAGGCTCAGTTTTCCCTGGATGAATACAATTTTTTTTCAAAGATAAATATGTATCAAGGGAGTACTTCTATGAATAGTTTTGCTTAAGAGAAAATCTGTCAGTATTCATGTTACTGTGACTTTTAGTTTTTTTTCCATGTACTATGAAATAGCAAAGAATAAATCACCAAGACCTTTCTTGTCGACATACTGTCACATTGAACACAACTATCTACTTAAAATATAATAGCGTGGAGAAGAATAAGAAGGAAAAAAAAAGAATGTTATGCAGATATTGATAATAGATCTCCATCGTCGTACCAGTTAGTATTAATAGTACTGTTCCATTTACCACTAAAATATCAAACTTCATTAAACTGTACATTAATCACTAAAGAGTCTTTATTGTAGAGTTGTAGAGGTGTCGTGGTCGAGTGGATACGTCAACGGACTGTTAGTCACATGGTCCGCGGTTCGAGTCCCGCCGCGGCAGTAATGTCCTTTGATAAGACATTGATCTACATTTGTCACACTCGACCCCAGGTGAGGTAAATGGGTTATAATTACCAAATTTGTTAGGCGCCTTGAGCATCCCTTGGGATGGATATTATGTGCGCACTATAAATGTGGCTATTATTATTATTACTATATGATTGTTTATGTTTATAAACACAGAACGCTACGTCATGTCCCCGGCTAGATGTTGTATGGACAGACCCAATCTTGACTGCTGTATACCTCAAACGGATTAGCAAGACCGAATAGAACTTTACATTACAGCCAATGGAAAAGAATCGTGGAGTCGGCTTGGAGTCAGTTTTGAGATATAAGCTACTGCTATGCTAAACTTTGGAATTCTAGCGAACCCTCTATTGTTTGATTTAAATAACACTCTATTGTTTGATTTAAATAACATTGTTTGATTTAAATAACATTCTTAACAACTTTGTGTGTTTGCCTGAAACTATCGTCTTCAGCTGTTAACCAATATAGCATTGAGTTAAAATGGGACTATCAGACTATTATGCTCCTGGCAGAGGTCACATAGCAAACCAATCTATTAACACACGGTTAAGCATGGACCTACTACAAATGGACACTGATCGGTACCATAATACATGCATGTACCTGACTCTGTCAAAAGTATCATAATGACAATCCGAACATGCTTCCAAGCTTGATCTCATCACGACCGCTGCCAGTCAGCCATAAGAAACCAAAACTTTGCCTTGAAGAATCTACAAAATGCCTGCGCGAAAGAAACTGAATCGCTTGAAACCACGGAAATGCATGTGCAGTTGTGGTATTGACGAATATGAAGTTTTCAATAGAAAATTAAAAGTACTTTACAAGAGAAATCTGTAAATTTGGCTGTAACAAACTGATTTTAAACTTCATTTTAAAACTTATCCTATCCTTTTCCAAGGAATAGAAGGTAATAGGACAGTAAAGAATTTGTATTTTCAAAGTTTGGCACGTCCAAATGTATGTCCACCAGTGTCCACTGCTCCTCTAACTGGTCTTAAATCACGATACTTTTCCTGAAACTACACTCTGGGCAGTGGCGGATCCAGGGGGGGGGGGGCCCCGGGGGGCCCGGCCCCCCCCCCCCCCCCCCCTTGAGAAAAAAATCATGTAAAATCACGTGATCTTTACCTTTTTGGGGGGTTGGGCCCCCCCCCCTGGCGCTCAAGGGGGGGGGGTGCAAATCGAAAAAATTTCGAGGACCAAAAAAAAAAAAAAAAATGTGTTCACTACCCCCCCCCCCCCCCCCCCCCCCCCCCCCCCCCCCCCCCCCCCCCCCCCCCCCACTGAGCGACTTTTCGGCCGGCGCGATTTTCAAATTTTCGGGAGCAAAAAAAAACGAAGAAAGTTGGGCCCCCTCCCCTAAGAAATCCTGGATCCGCGCCTGACTCTGGGCCCTGGCCCAGCTAAAAGAATCTGAAGAAATATAAAAGGTTCTTTTGTGATGATGCGTGATTACACAATCAACATTATTTAAACAATTATTACAAAAAACAATCAACATTGTTGCGTCAAATGAATGTCATCATCAGTGGTTTCGGTCGTATCTTAACTGTCGGACCTATCGGGTTCGCATAGATAGCACTTACTCTGATGTTCATACTTTAGATTATGGAGTTCCACAAGGGTCCGTACTCGGCCCGCTCCTTTTTACGCTATACGTCAAACCTTTGGGAAGAATTATTAGTCGCTACGGTCTTAGATATCATATGTATGCTGACGACACACAAATATACACAAGTTTCAACCCCAAAAGTCTTGCAAATTTTCAAGAAGAAATAAGTAAACTGGAACAATGTATCTCTGAAATTAGTATATGGATGACCTTAAATAAACTCAAACTGAACGAAGGAAAGACGGAACTACTGCTGGCCATGTCACCAAAGCTTAGACATCACTTACCGCGTGATATAAGTATAAACATAGGAAATGGTAGAGTACAAATGTCTGACAATGTCAAAAACTTAGGTATTTTCTTTCAATCTTCAATGTCCATGTCTAAACAAATTACTGCTTTGTGTAAATCGCTTAACTTTCATTTGTACAATATTTCTAGAATCAAGAATCTGTTGACCTCTGATGCGTGCCATCATGTCGTAAGATCATTAATCCTCAGTAGAATAGACTATGCCAACTCTCTTCTTTTGAATGCTAATGTGACAGACATTCAACGATTACAACGAATCCAAAATCGTGCTGCCCGGGTTGTTTTGGGAGGGAGCAGGTATGAATCAGCATCTCCTCTACTTAAGCAATTACACTGGTTAACCGTAAATAACAGAATCATATACAAAGTTTCCCTAATTGTCTACCAATGTTTGAATAATTGTGCACCAATGTATCTGTCTGTGCTTCTACATACTCCTCCTAGACTTCAATACAACCTCCGCTCTTCTAACGACCCCACGCTCCTCCGATTACCACGTATCAATTCAAGATCGGGGGAGTGTAGTTTCTTTTATTATGGCCCCAAAATTTGGAATACCCTCCCTTTCGACCTCCGTACCTCTCCCTCAGTTGAAATTTTCAAGAAAAAACTAAAAACGTACCTCTTCAATAAGTAAATTGTAATTCTAATATTTTTGTTTGTTATTATAATTACTCTTTTATACATGTATTATCTTGTGTTTACTATGTCATTATCTCTGTAAAGCGCTTCGAACAATTCGTTGGATGTTGCGCTATATAAAAGAAAATTGTATGTATGTATGTATGTATCAACATACACATTATCAGGTGGCTGTGGTCATGATGTGATCAAAGAAAGGCTCTCATTATTAGTCCATCTGTAGTAGACAGGGTCTATGGTATAGGCTACATTCAAATGACCCTCAAATAATATCAAGCAAATCTTTAAAACACGGGGAGGTGTTATTTTGATCATTTAACAATATTCAAAGTGATGGAGGTACTTCGTAAATAGCGTACGAGTGTGTGTGTGTGTGTGTGTGCGTGTGTGTATAAATTTACAGACGTGTATCAATCAGACCAAGGAGTTTTAAGATGTGGAGTTATATCTAGCTCATTCCCTTTGTACCATCTCCGATGCCGCCTGGAGAAAATATGTCAGGCATGTGCTTAACTGGATCTTCCTTGCAGATCGATACGTAGACAAAAGATTCCTGCCTAGCTGCAAACTAGAGGGCCACTTTTAAAGGGAAATATGCTTTTGTAATAAATAATTTCTTTTCGCTACCACTCGTCTGATAATACGAGCAGTACACTATGCTTACCTTCACAAGAGGCAAGCGGAAGGAAATGGAGCAAAATTTCCTGAAATATTAATCAAAATTACTCGACTGGGCATGTGTGGGCACTATAAATCTGATATATAACAATATGAAGAACATGAACATGTACTTGAACAAAGTCACTTTTTATTTTCGTGAGCCGGAAGTACTCGGAAAAGTGTCAAATTGCAGGTTTTAAGGATTGTAAAACTTTCCTATTGTGTACATACCTCGACTATAACATCTTGGTGGAAAAGGTTGGTATACAATAATAAATTGACAATGTGGGTAAAGATGACTCAATTATTATATCCCCCTCCCCCCTTGAACAAATGCGATAAGTTCGCGACCGAGATGCTGAACAAATATTCATTGTAAGCCTCGTTAGCATAATATTATTATGCGCTGCGGTCAGCTGCAGTTTGACTGAGAAATGAATTTCTAAGTGTACATAAAAATGGGATAGGAAATATGACGATGATGATGATGATGGTGGTAGTAAAAGTAATAGTATAGGGTCCATGGTAATTTTAATTGTAGTGGTAGTGGTATTTGGATTTTATGGTAATGGTAGTGATAGCTAGTGATAATGGTAATGGTAGTAGTAGTGGTAATGGTAAAGGTAGTTACAATACATGGTAATAGAAAATATGACGATATGACGATGATGATGATGATGATGGTCGTGGTAGTAAAAGTAATAGTAAAGGGTCCATGGTAATTTTAATTGTAGTGGTAGTGGTATTTGGATTTTATGGTAATGGTAGTGATAGCTAATAATAATGGTAATGGTAGTAGTAGTGGTAATGAAATAGTTGAAATAGTTGAAATAGTTGAAATATTTATTGGTTACTGAATCATCATAGGTTATAACAATAATGTGACAATGTCTTTACATGAGTATAAAACATAAGTTAAATTACATTTCCACATTCAGTAAATCATAGATACATACGCTCGAAGAGGTGATGATACAGAAGGGCTACAGCCTAAGCGTGACAGCTTGATACGCTTGCAGCCCAGAAACATTTAAAATCATAACGATTGTAAAGTAAAGTAAATTACAAAACATAATTGGGGGAAAATAACAAAAAATAAACAGTGACTTGCAACCAAAAAAAAAATGGGATAGAGGGTGCATGGGAGGGGGATTTTCCTGCTATATCAAGGAAATGCTGACAAACATATATGATATCATGTGTTAAAGGGAAAGTCCACCCCAGGATTTTTTTTAGCTGACGATATAGACCTAATAATACCATGAAGAATGATACAAGTCTCATTAAAATCCATGATCACATAACGAAGATATATCGACTTTTTTTATCGAAAATCAGCCGCCCCCCAAATGCAAATGCGTTACATGGGCATGAAACGATCGCATTGTGACGTATGTTGCGAGCTGCCTTCTTATTTCGCAGACATTCACTTTCGCTCGCGGTACACTGTTATCGCACTGACACGACGAATCATGAATGAAAGCGAAAGTGAATGTCTGCGAAATAAGAAGGCAGCTCGCAACATACGTCACAATTTCGATACTATCGGTTATTTTTTGGCGATCGTTTCATGCCCATGTAACGCATTTGCATTTGGGGGGCGGCTGATTTTCGATAAAAAAGACGATATATCTTCGTTATGTGATCATGGATTTTAATGAGACTTGTATCATTCTTCATGGTATTATTAGGTCTATATCGTCAGCTAAAGAAAATCCTGGGGTGGACTATCCCTTTAATGGTAAAGGTAGTGACAGTGCATGGTAATATGTGGTAATGGTAATGATAGTGGTAGTTGCAGTGGTAGTGGTAATGGTAATCATAGGCGCCGGAAGTGGGGGGGCAGGGGGGGCAGTTGCCCCCCCAGTCAAAAAAGTGGGGGGGGGGGCAAAACGCATTTTTGCCCCACCAAAACGCCCCCCCCCCCCCCCTCCAAAAAAAAAAAAAAAGACAGTAAAGGAGTAAACATGGTTTGTATTTTTAATCCAAAAGAACGTAACAATAATAAAAACCTGAATTAAATCACATATACAATTTCATTCAAAGAAAAAGGAAAGTTCACAGGAATTAAATTTCATAAACATTGCGCATGCCACCTATAGCTATACGGTATTTTAAATGGAGGTCTCTATAATAGCGATACGCGCATATCGTGGACATATTGTGCGAGAATGGGAAAGCGTGTCCGTTTTGTTGTTGTAGGGGTGAGAAGACATGAGCCCCTGAACGCTGGCGTACTGATGGGGGGGGGGGGGGTTATGTATTTCTTATTAGAAACAAGTGATTTAGAAATTTTGATGTTGTGACATGATTTTCCGGCATTTTTTCTCCATTTTTTTTTGTAAGTCATACCTTTTTATGCGTTTGTTGGAAAATAAGAAATTCCCACATTACAGTCAGGCGAAATACGCTTATTTAAAAGCCTTTATGTCATGGTCTGCAAAGTGGCTGGGCTCGAGCCCCCCCCCCCCCCTCCTTTTTTAAAAAGTATGTTAAAGAGAAAAAGAAAGAAAGACGAAGAAAAAAATAAGTGACCTGCCATTGTCACAAATAAGGTAAAAAATGCTCATCTGACCGTAATTAAATGCTTAAAACCCCAGAGCATACGGGGGCTCCACCCCCGCACCCCACCAAGGGACCTAAGGCGGGCCCCTGGATGCTCATCTGACCTAATTAAATACCTTAAACCCCCAAGCTTCCAGGGGCTCTGCCCCCTGGACCCCAACAAGGGCTCTAAGGCGGGCTCCTGGATGCTCATCTGACCATAATTAAATACCTAAAACCCCTGAGCTTCCGGGGGCTCTGCCCCCTGGACCCCACCAAGGGCCCTAAGGCTCATCTGACCGTAATTAAATACCTAAAATCCCTGAGCTTCCGGGGCTTTGCCCCCTGGACCCCACCAAGGGCCCTAAGGCGGCCCCCTGGATGCTTATCTGACCATAATTAAATACCTAAAACCCGTGAGCTTCCGGGGGTTCTGCCCCCTGGACCCCACCAAGGGCCCTAAGGCGGGCCCCTGGATGCTCATTTGACCGTAATTAAATACCTAAAACCCCTGAGCTTCCGGGGGCTCTGCCCCCTGGACCCCACCAAGGGCCCTAAGGCGAGCCCCTGGATGCTCATCTGACCGTTATTAAGTACCTAAAACCCCTGAGCTTCCGGGGGCTCTGCCCCCTGGATCCCTCCAAGGGCCCTAAGGCGGGCCCCTGGATGCTCATCTGACCGTAATTAAATACCTAAAACCCCTGAGCTTCCGGGGGCTCTGCCCCCTGGACCCCACCAAGGGCCCTAAGGCGAGCCCCTGGATGATCATATGACCGTTATTAAATACCTAAAACCCCTGAGCTTCCGGGGGCTCTGCCCCCTGGATCCCACCAAGGGCCCTAAGGCGGGCCCCTGGATGCTCATCTAACCGTAATTAAATACCTTAAACCCCTGAGCTTCCGGGGGCTCAGCCCCTTGACCCCCTGCCGAGGCTCATGCCCTGGACCCCACGCCAATTTACGCTCTACCTGAGCGATAATACTCCACTTTGAAAAACGTTCCGCGGGACCTGCATGTAACGTGTAAGACTGATGGTGATGCAGATTTTTCGTCTGCCCCCCCCCCCCTTCCGAACTTTTTTTCTCATTACGTCACTGCCCCTGGAAAGTGA
Source organism: Strongylocentrotus droebachiensis (assembly GCA_035222895.1). NCBI lineage: Eukaryota > Metazoa > Echinodermata > Echinoidea > Camarodonta > Strongylocentrotidae > Strongylocentrotus > Strongylocentrotus droebachiensis. The sequence continues at coordinate 44,205 of JAVYIG010012720.1, forward strand.
GCCCCCTGGAATGTTTGCCCCCCCCCCCCCCCCCCCAATCCCAAACTGCTTCCGGCGCGCCTGATGGTAATGATAGTGGTAGTGGTAGTTTCAGTTGCAGTGGTAATGGTAATGATATTGGTAATGTATGGTAGTATAATGGTAATATTAATGGTAGTGGTAATGGTAATAAAAGTGGTAGGGGTAAAGGTAATTGTAGTGGTCATGCTCTTTTGAAATAATCGTGGATGTAATCATAATCTTAATTTGGTAAAACTGATAAAAAGGGTCAATTTTATTTCAGCGGGGTCACTCTTTTGGTTTCAGACTAAATACACCAGCCTGAACAATAATTATGTGTCAACATTTTGCATGCCCCGTGGACTTATGGATGTAATCATGATCGAACTATAATATTGAACATTTATATAATGCGCCATGTCTGTCAAAATTGACACTCCTGTCGCAGTTGTGTGAAAATTGTATAATTGTAGGCATACGACTATAAAGTAATTCAAGAGAGAAAGTAAACACACATAATTTTAGGACATAATTTTGCAATCAAACAATGACAATATACTTTTCAGCCTAAAAGCAAGGTTACATACGCTTAACCCTAATAAGGCCGGGGGACTATTATGCCCCCCCCCCCCCCCTCCACGATGTTTCCGATTGTTCGGTACGCATATGGATGGCGCCCCGCCAGTCGCTGACATTTTTCTTTCGAGTCTTGCGCACCTTTTGTCTTCTCATGTCAGCCCGAAAATCGCTAATTGTTGTGCTTTGTGTACAAAACATATGCAAATGTCATTTTTCTTTAAAAAATATCAAACATTGGTTATTGGGTCTTGTTTAAAGTTTAGGTGGTTGTTTTGGGGTCAAAATAGTTGAATTGTAGTAAGAAATGAAATAAAAATTTTAAAAATTAAAAAAATACATAAGTTAAAAAAACAATGAAATACATAAGAAATTATCACATGATTGGGTATTCCAAATGGTCAAATGAATATATGTGGTAAAAAAAAGGATGCTTAAGTATGAATTATACATGATTTATGGGTAAAAGTGTGATTTTATGACCTTATTTGCATAAATTACCATAAATATGCAAATAAGTGAATTTAAAAAAAGTTGAAATTACCATATTATTCTATACACTTCACTTGACATGCGTGCACATTTTCGCGGAGATCGGCCGTTTCACGGCCATGATGCCCACCCCCCCCCACCCCCGGCCGTACTAAGACCTCAAATAGCCCGGCCTTTTTAGGGTTAATATATTATATAGGTCTGAGTTAAAACATATAGGAGATACTGTTGTTAATATCCGATACAAAGCATGTTACAGTAATAAAACACGCTAATATGTTAAGAGAAACGTTTTTAACAGAGATTTTGAACTATGAGTAGGAGTTCTCTAGGAGGTGACGAGGCATAGGCGCTGGAAGTGGGGGGGGGGGGGGGGCAAAACGCATTTTGCCCCCCCCCCCCCCCCAAAAAAAAAAAAAAAAAAAAAAAACGCCCCTCCTCCTCCCCCCAAAAAAAGCAGTAAAGGAATAAAAATGGTTTGTATTTTTAACCCAAAAGAACATAACAATAATAAAAACCTGAATTAAATCACATATCCACTCACAAAAAAAAAAGTGCTAAATTTAGCACTTAAAGATTCAATTTTAGCACTTTTTAGGAGCTCGCATAGTGACTGCACTCGAAGTGCTGAGTTAGCACTTGCACCCGGGCTACTTTGCTAGCACCCAAAGGAGCTGACTGTTGTGCTAAATTTAGCACTTAAAGATTCAATTTTAGCACTTTTTAGGAGCTCGCATAGTGACTGCACTCGAAGTGCTGAGTTAGCACTTGCACCCGGGCTACTTTGCTAGCACCCAAAGGAGCTGACTGTTGTGCTAAATTTAGCACTTAAAGATTCAATTTTAGCACTTTTTAGGAGCTCGCATAGTGACTGCACTCGAAGTGTGAGTTAGCACTTGCACCCGGGCTACTTTGCTAGCACCCAAAGGAGCTGACTGTTGTGCACTTAAAGTGCCAAGTTTTGCTCTCTTTTGGGTGCTAGCAGAATAGCCCTTGTGCAAGTGCTAACTCATGCGTTGTTTGACATGCCCCATCTACATTTGGTATGTGGTCAAGGTGGATGTCCTTCGTCATTTACCACTTTCAACTCCGAGTCTTACAGGAAACATTTATTAAACCAACATCCACAAGAAGAACCTGAACCTGAAGTTGTACAGGGTATGGAGGGTCTAGTTGATGCTGATTTGGGTGTTGCTGTTGGTGAAGTGCATAATCCTGCAGCAGATGATGCATTTGATGATGATGATGATAGGATAGGCCTACTACAAGAACAAGATGGAGCAATGCATAATGACAGTACAAGACACTATGAATATGACAGACAATGAAAGCGGACAAAATATACAGTTCCTTAGGTAGACAAAGGAACATCCCTTCACTGCTATTATGTAAAAATGTGTAGAACAGGTGTCACATGCATATTCACCTGTTCTACACATTTTACATAATAGCAGTCAAGGGATGTTCCTTTGTCTACCTGAGGAACTGTATATTTTGTCCGCTTTCATTGTCTGTCATGTTCATAGTGAGACCAGCTGCATTTTTCATTGGTTCTCTTTTATCAAACACCAACATGACCCATGCTATGACAACAGAGTGTTATCTGCTGCAACAGCTTTGAATACTGATGTTGTTGACAGTTTAAGGAGCAAAGTTATTCAGACTTTTGAGGCCTTGGGTATTGACCTGGAGAATGAAGAATGTAAGAATCTCTTAGCTGAATTTGATTAAAAAACAAATATTCACAAGGTAACAGCTATTATACTAACCGACCAATCAGATCAGGTTATGCAGTCAGCACTCGATGTTAAGTGCTGCATATTGTTATAGCACTCGTTTTCTGCACTCAAATATTCAGCACGTTTCGGTTTCCTTGTTAAAGTTAACCCGTCAAGTGCTGATTTTGGCACTTCAAGTGCAGAATCTCACTCAGCACCCAACATTTAGCACCTCAGTTTTTTGCGTGTACCATTCCATTCAAAGAAAAGGAAAGTTCACAGGAAATAAATTTCATACACATTGCGCATGCTACCTATACCGTTTATAATAGCGATACGCGCAAATCGTGGACATATTGTGCGAGAATGGGAAAGCGTGTATTTTGTTTTGTTTTGTTCTAGGGGTGAGAAGACATGAGCCCCTGAACGCTGGCGTACTGATGGGGGGGGGGGGGGGAGGGGGGAAATATCTGTACGATACCAGTGATTTACAAATGTTGCTGTTATGACATGATTTACCGGTATTTTTTCTCCATTTTAAAGTAAGTCATACCTTTTTATGCGTTTGTTGGAAAATAAGAAATTCCTAAATTACAGTCGGGCGAAAAATACGCTTATTTAGAAGCCTTTATGTCATGGTCTGCAAAGTGGCTTGGCTCGAGCCCCCCCCCCCCCCCCCCCCCCCCCTCGTCACTTTTTGAAAAAGTATGTTAAAGAGAAAAAGAAAGAAAGACGGAGAGAAAAAATAAGTGACCTACCAATGTCACAAATAAGGTATAAAAAATGCTCATCTGACCGTAATTAAATACCTAAAACCCTGAGCTTCCGGGGGCTCTGCCCCCCTGGACCCCACCAAGGGCTCTAAGGGGGGCCCCTGGATGCTCATCTGACCGTAATGAAATACCTAAAACCCCTGAAAAAGGAACACGAGTCAAATTAAAAAGGGGCAAACATATCAGAGATGAAAAGGGGGATTTCTCGCACATGAAAAGAAGCACTCACCAGAGATGAAAAGGGGCACTTATGAGAATGGGAAATAGCTTTTATAAAGGAAAAGGGTACCTGTCAAATTTTGATAGAGGCAATTATTTGTGGTAGGAAAAAGGCATTTATGAGAAGGAAAAGGGGAACTTATCAGAAGAAAGGAAAAAAGGCAGGGGCACTTATCAGAGTTGAACAGCGCACTCGTAAAAGAATAAAAGAAGCACTTTTAAGAAGGGGAAGAGGGCAGTTATTACAAAGAAAAAGAGGCACTTGACAAAGTAAAACGCGTACCTGCCAGATTTGAATAGGGGCAATTATCAGAGGGAAAGGGGGCACTTACCAGAGACGAAAAGGGGCACTTATGAGAATGGAAACGGGACACTCATTGCAAAGGAAAAGGGGCAGTTGTCGAAGAAAAAGGGGCACTTAACAGACTTTAATAGGGGCATTTATTAGAAAATGAAGGGGACTGAAATATTAAATGTCCTATGTAAAAAGTGGAATTTTCACGGATTACCTAAATAATTGGGGGCACTGTGCCCTCCCCCCCCCCCCCGGAGCGCCTCCTCTGGATTAATAAAACTAAATATGCCAATTGTTTCGGACCTTTTAGCTATCGTGGAAATCATATTTAGAGCCCCAAGGAAAAAATACGTACTACCTAGTACATTATGTACTCGCATGTTGAATGGAGTGTCTTTCACATAACGCTGTTTAGCGGGGAATCCCAGTAGCGGGAAATCCCAGTACCGGGGAATCCTAACTGCCACGTCACTTCAAACTCTGGTACATTAAATCACTCTCACTGCCTGCATTCACTGCCACACATTGTATTCACTGAACAAGGAGCGGATATCCAGTTTGTTTATTAGTGAGTGATTGTGTATTTATATTATTATTATTGATACTATTTCTCTTCATTTTCACTCACTACCTGATTTCACTAATATGCTCTTGTCTTGTAATTGATAAGTTTCAATTAGGTTCACTCTATTTGAATATTTGCAGGTGAATCATAATTATGATCGCTTGACTTCATTCTATGCCGAGTAATGATTTTATTTGTACGTGCTATCTCCCATTGAGTATGTATTATATTTCCGTCATGGATAGTAATATAGAGATATTTTTTGAAAAATCGGAGGCTGGAATATTCATAAGTAGAGGTGTATTCATGTTTTGACAGGCTATATTAGTTGGGTTAGAGTGGCCCTTAAATGAATTATGTTTGGTATGCATGAACTTGACGTCATTGGTATTCTGGTCACACCCATGTTTGTGCGCGTCATGCAGGACTGAATTTGTGTAATATGAATGGATGGTGAGATTTGTGTTCCAAGTCCGAATTTGGTATTCTGGTCACACCCATGTCTGCGCCGCCACGGAAGACTGATTTTTTATTTTATTTTGTATTTGTGTGTTTATTAAATTTTCAATCATATACAAATTACATATTTACAAGTCGGGACTGAATGTTCATATTATGCGTGTAATATGAATGGAGGGTGAGATTTGTGTTCCAAGTCCGAATTTATCATTGACCTGTGTTATTAGGTGATAGGCCGCGTAGTGTAGCAAATTTTCTACATAAATGAGCTTGTACATAGTTATATGAGTGTAGGGTTGGGTTTTTATGCCTCCGTTACGAAGTATCCGGAGGCATTATGTTTTGGGGTTGTCCTCCGTCCGTACGTACGTCCATACGTCCCGTTCTCGTGATGGCGTTATCTCAAAACCGATGGATAGATTCCTGCCAAATTTTAACCATGTATGTATCTGGCAGGGCTAATGAACTGATTAGATTTTGGGGTCACGGGGTCAAAGGTCAAAGGTCACAGGGCTCATTACGTATGCAAAAATAGCTCGTGGTCACGTTATCTCAAGAACCGATGGATGGATTCCTGCCAAACTTATGTCACGTACATATATAGCAGAGCTAATGAACTGAATATATTTTGGGGTCACGAGGTCAAAGTCAAATGTCACAGGGCTCATTATGTATGCAAAAATAGCTTGCGATCGCGTTATCTCAAGAACCGATGGATGGATTCCTGCCAAAATTTAGTCATGTAAGTATCTTGCAGAGCCAGTGATCTGATTAGAATTTGGGGTCAAAGGTCAAAGGTCACAGGGCTCATTATGTATGCAAAAATAGCTTATGATCACATTATCATTAGAACCGATGGACAGATTACCATCAAACTCAAAACATATATTTATCTTGCAGAGCCAATGAGCTGAGTAGATTTTGGGGTCATGAGGTCAAAGGTCAAAGATGATGGGGTTCATTATGTATGCAAAAATAGCTTGTGAACACCTTATTAGAACTGACGAATGAATTACTATCAAACTTGGGACATGTATGTATCTTGCAGAGCCATTGAACTGATTAGATTTTAGGGTCATAAGATCGAAGACCAAAGGGTCATACATGTATTTAAAAAATGGCTGGTAATAACGATATTCTGCAAACCTGTTAATGGATTACAATCAAACTTGAATTTTAAAAATTGCTCTATGGCGGAGGCATCATTTTCGACTGCGCGCAGTCGAACATCCATCTAGTTTTTTTATAGACCAAATCTCCCATTGAGTGTTAACATCAGTGGCGTACGCACATGAGGGGGGGGGGGGGGGTTCGTCAATAATCAGACGCATTCACCCCCCCCCCCCCCCCGCTGCGTACGTACCTGGTTGATATGTTATGTCTCGATCAAAGCGGCAAGTCATCTAATTCGTCTCCGTGACAAATTCAATGTCTATATCTCTCTCTCTCTCTCTAAAACAAAAAGGTGAATTTTCACTCTATTTTCACTTCCTTGGGAGTGACGTCAGGGATCACTTGTTTATGAGTGAATTCGATTGATTTTCGTGTGATCTCTAAGAAGAAAAGAGTGAATGTTCACACTATTTTCACTACATTTTCACTCTCCAGAGGAGTGACGTCAGTGATCAATCGATTAAAAAAAAAGAGTTATAGTTATTGTAATTCACTTCTGTTTTACAAATGATTGAGGTTTATTGGGCTTGTTCTATTCAAATTTAATGAAGGCGAAACGTTTATTTTGTTCAACAAACATGTATTTATTTCGTGTATTTAATTTATCGATTTCAGAGGAGTATGTCCAGAAATAAGCAAATATCGCCCAATATTTAAAATGTTCTTGAAAAATAGTCTACAATAGGTAACATGATTTTCTTAATAAGCACAACTTGTTGAATCCAAACCAATACGGGTTTTGGAAAAGCGTTTAATACGCTCAACCGAACTATATTGAATCGAAAACTTGATACACATGAATTCGAGGGCAAATTTTATCCTGATTGAAGACTACTTGTCAAATAGACAATATGTTTCATTTGATGGTTCTGACTGGTGTCCCAAAAGGCTCTTTTCTGGGACCACTTCTTTGTCTTGTGTATGTTAAACGCACCATCTGTTTTTTATTGTATTCTCTTTGCTGACGACACAAACATTTTTTATTCATACAATTATATTGGAACACTAATGAATACCTTTAATTCGGAGTTACTAATCTCTCCTAACTACTTTTGAATCACGTACTACGATATATCCTTTTAAGGCTGTCATGAAGCGTAAATTATTATCAGCATTATTATACAAGTCATAATTTGATAAGCGCTCCAAACACATACACTCGTACATTCACAGCAGGCTCGGATCCATGTGGCGATTTTTCCGGTTCCGCCCCCCCCCCCCCCAAATTCGCAAAACATTTGATGACAACATTTTACTGAAGTTGTATAATAATGTGAAAGGGGATG